>CABHPH010150591.1:0-15927 GCA_902168325.1 Peromyscus nudipes
TTTTTTCATTAGTGGCTGTCTCGGTGGTTATAAGTACATTTATTAAGTTAGAGAAAAAACAGGAAATAGCTAAAATAAAGTATGATCTGGATTATGGTGTATGAAATGTCATGGAATGTTAAAGAAGGAAGAACAGAGAATAATCTCCCTCAAATCCATAGGCAAAAAGATAAGCTACAAGAGTATTAATATCTTTTGACTTTGGCAGGTGGCTGCTCAGGGGGGAAAAAGAAAACTGAAGTTTTCTAAATACAACCAAACAGTTCTCTGAGTTCACAGACTTTCTGAGAAATGCTAGTAGTTAGGTTTCTATTTCTTCATGGCCATCTTCCCTGATTAAGCTCAGATTCACTCTATTGAATGGGCAGCTATGTTACAATTTCATGGGCCTATGTAATGACATAACAGTATAGGCATCTTTGTGTCACAACCACAGACATTTATAGTATCACTAAAGAATTCATTGTCCCTAAATTATAAAGACTTAACTGGCCTGACAGAAATATAGACAGAAAGAGCTTCTTGTAACTCTCAATCTGACTATTGGTCTTGAAACAATGGATACCAGATAAATAAATATTTCCCCAGGAATCCCATGCTGATAAAGGAAAAAACATCACAGGAGGAATTTTGTCTCCTGGGAAGAAGTTTTACAAAGTTCTATCAACTTGTTAGAATCACCTTAGAAGATGTAGCTAAGGCCTAGCCAATGATGATCCTCCGATGAGATGGGTACACATTTGGATAGGAATGCTTGGATGTGTAAATCATTGCCCCACTACTTAAACTTAAATTCCAGGAATGACAAAGGCAGACTTGTGGAGTTTCTGGATCTCTATTACTTATTAATGTGGCCTTTCTCCTATTAACCTGCTTTTTTAAATTGGCTTCTTGAGAACAGGTAGCTGAGAATGTCTTGGTGCATATGCTATGACCCTCAAATTTAGTGATAACAGCTATTTGAGGATGAGTACTAGAAGGTAAAGGGGCTGGCCATAGAGGAAAATGTGTACAGTGCTAAGTAGCTCAGAAATAAGTCTTATGCTGGCAGATTGTCTTTGTGTTCTTCAATGTCTGAAAGTTATTTTTCCTTCTTTTCTAGTAATACCTATGGCCAAGTTAATTCTGCTGAAATCCTTTGTTATCTATAGAGCATGGCCTAAAATTAACACTCATTAAGAATCTTTGACTTAAAACTTGAAGACCAGAAATATCCCATTATGTTTTTGAGAGTTTTCTTTTTTAAAAAAGTCTACATAGCTACACTTTATTCTGAAATGACTGATTTAAAAAGTATGAATATATGAAAGAACATCCTTTCTGCTCTTTGCTTTCACACTCTCTCCCACTTGCTTTTCTCAGCAGCTCTAGCTGAGAACAAGGAATCCGACATAAAAAAGGCACCCTAAGCAAAAGAGCATATAAATCATCTTGCTCTAGTCTGTGAAAATATTTCAAAACCTTTGCTCATATCCCTTTGCTTTTTCTTTAGGTATTCACTTCCTTGCTATTTCATTTTTTAGTTTTTCTTTGATTTATATTTAAAAGCCTGGCTGAAGATGAACACATTTGAAATCTAAACATTTTCAGAGTAAACTTTGTTAGCAAAAGGGACTGAGGTTTTTTTGACATATGACTTCTTCCAGGACTTATCCATTTGCTCATCTTCTGTCCATTTGCTAAAAGGACCATGAAATCTTTTGGTAATGGCTTTGAAATACCACTCAGTGGTTTCCCCATATGTATTTATATGTGAACATTTTTTGTAAATTTACAACATTTTTATATAGAGAGACAAATGAAAAGTATCCAGTTAGCTACTTAGCTATTAGTAAAATGGTATTTCAATAATTCTGACCAATTTTTTTACATATACAGAACTAAATAGATATTTAGAAATTATTTTTATGAACTAGCTTTGGTGACAGGAGAAGCTGGCCATTAAGGGACAAATAAAGAGACCAATACCCCAAATTTCATATTAGAGAAACTGAGATATGGTTTTGGTTTAAATACACAGAAGAGATATATGCATGACTAAATAGTTCTGGTCAAATAAATGGTGATCCTGGTCATCAGTGACCTATTGGGAAATGAATATTATCAGAACTTGGTAAGAAAGAAATTACAAGAATTAAAAAGTTTATTTCCATAAGAAGCCTGCAAACTTAAAAGATTCTGCCTTCAACACACAGCAAAAGAGTTCCGGTGAAAAACAAAGGGATGAGCCAGGCGGTGGTGGCACACGCCTTTAATCCCAGCATCGGGAGGCAGAGGCAGGCGGATCTCGGTGAGTCTGAGGCCAGCCTAGGCTACAGAGTGAGTTCCAGGAAAGGCACAAAGCTACACAGAGAAACCTTGTCTCAAAAAACCAAAAAAACCAAACAAACAAACAAAAAGGAACGAACTACTACTTGTATAAAGAAAGAGTCCAGAACTTCCTTGTGCAAGCAAGGGCATGGGAAGCAAGCAATTTATGCTGCTCCTTGGGTGGAAAGCAAGGTCTATTGGCAATCAAATTGCCAAGGTTGTCTCTGGGGGAAGGACACAGTGAAGAGTAAAATGGCATTTTATGTCATCAGGATAGGGGCTTTGAGCTGAGAGAGGCTGATTAAGTTTGACAGGAATTTAGTGCCCTTGCCTTGTATTGTATTTACCTTTGGGGGAAGTTTAAGATGGTCTCTGGTAACAGAAACCCAGTTGAAGATCTCTGTTTTTCTGATAAACAGAAACCTACCTTAAAATCTCTTCTAATCTAGGAATGGTGACAAGTCTTAAATCTCGGCATTTGGGCCTGGCGGTGGTGGTACACGCCTTAAATCCCAGCACTCTGGAGGCAGAGCCAGGTGTATCTCTGTGAGTTTGAGGATAGCCTGGTCTACAGAGTGAGATCCAGGACAGGCACCAAAACTACACAGAGAAACCCTAAAAAAAAAAATCTCAGCATTTGGGAGGCATAGGCAGGTGGATCTCTGGAGTCCAAGGCCATCCTGGTCTACAAAGTGAATTCTAGGATAGCCGGGGCTATCCTGTCACAAGGAGAAACCCTGTCGCGGGAAAAAATACTATATCTGCTGTTTCTGGTAAACAGAGACCTTCCTTCAGGCTTCTGTTTACCCATCTAGAGTCCTTCTGTTTAGGGCCCTGCTGTTTTGAGGAATGCTGCTTTGGACCTAATAGCTTTCATCTAAATTCATAGCTCAGTGGAGAAATGTAGATATTACTATTGTGAAGTCCTAGTTCTTAACCAAACATCACACCATCACACACACACACACACACACACACACACACACACACACACGAATAAAATAAACAAATCGTAGTCTGCTATATAAATGAGGGATGTAACCTGTCCATCTTGACTGGTTTATATTTAACTTTTAATGCATTCCTACTTTCTTTGTTAGCACTAAGTGGTCAGATGAGATTTTTCAGAGAAAATCTTGGCAGCACATTAAGAATATTCTTGAGCCTCAGCCAGAGCTTGTGCTTCTTCCAGGAACATGAACTCTACTTAGAATATGATTGGCAGATTCCACCTGAATTAAAGTACACTTTGCCAGTTGAGACACTTCCTCATCATTCAGAAATTCATGAAAGTCACATCTAATGCATGGGTACCACATACATACTATACAAGCAGAACATTCTTTCATTTTGGTTGTTGCAGATAATTTTCATTTTTGTTGATTAAGAGAGGGTCTTTAAAGTCCCTATTTAGTTGAACACCCCATCGTCCTACATCTGTTTCTCCTATGCTTGGATTAGAAGAGGGTGGCATTCATGAAAGATGATAAGTAAATTTTCTACACACTGTTACATTTTAATATTTTGTATTTCATACAAGGTGAAATGTATAATCAAAACTCATTAGACAGGTAGGTAAGTAGATAGATAGATAGATAGATAGATAGATAGATAGATAGATATAGACAGATTTATAGACAAATAGATGACAGATAAATATTTAATGGCTAATTTGAAAGTGGTTTAATGTTAAATAAGCTAATGATATTAGAATAAAGTATTTGTAACTATTCATCTAACCTTTCTCAAGAGACAAGGTCAAGCTAAGTTACTATCACCATATGCCACATTCAAGAGGAGACTGCTAAACAACTGTCTCGCTTATCCAGAGGCTCTAGTCAAGTACCATGGTGGGGGGGAGTCCTCAGCTATTGGTCAAGAGGAGACTGAAGAAAGCACTCTGCCTCATTCCATTATCATGGAACAACATATTTTGCACAGTCAGGAGGCCAGAATGTGAACACATTGAAGGGAGATTTGAAATCCATCCACAGACTTGAGTCATAGAATGAGCTTTCTAAATCCAGAGCTAAAAAGCACAAACATGAAAGGTAAATAACAATCATAAACTATTCAGTGATTTCCATGTTCACAATAATAAAGAACTGATAAATCCCTAATGTAAAAGTATATTAAATCACAATTTATTGTAGTGAATAAGGACAGTCATGAAAATTAGATAAATATATTACTTCAATTTATCTTCAATATGTAGATTATGTGTAGTTATATATAAACACACATTTTATACTATACATTATATATACACAATATACATCAGCTATTACTTAAACACACATATGTAAATATACTAAATGTGTATAATATATATTTTCCTTTTGCTCCCTGAATAAGATACTGAAAATTCTTAAAGTTTATAAATTAGAATGATTTGTTTTTTACTTAAAGTCTTAAAAGGAGATAGTGTACATGATATTACCCCCTAAACAGGAAAGGATTATTCTAAGATTAAGAACATGCTCCCTATGTTTAGATTGTACAATTTTCAAATTCTATGATACTTCCATGAAAATCGGTGTCCTAGAAGTAGAGTTTTATAGGTTCTTTGCAATTCTTGATTGATTCAAAGTTGCATTCTTATGTTTCAGCACAGAAATGTCTTTGAGAATTAAAACTAGAAATGGGTTTTGTTTTCCCTGGTATCCTAAGCACCGAGGAGTAATTGGAATCATAAGATTATGCTCCACATTGCTTAGAGCACTGTGTTCCTAAGTTCCTATGACTTTTTATGAGCAATCCAATGGTACAGTGGCAACCCACAGGGCATGTGTTTCTGATGAGTGGCAAGTGTGGGAAGCTTCAGTCATTAAAAGCACCAGGGAGAATCTATTCCTAGAAACACATGCTGATGCTCACAGGCAGTGGTGAATAATCATAAGAAATGAACAGGAATGATCTTTTTCACATGTCACACACACTGAAGTATTCTAGTAGGGTCTACTTTAATTTTTCTAGTTTCTAAACCTTATAGCTTACTAACACTAAACACCTAGTTTATTTATAGTTTGCGGATTTCATTGTTCGACCAGACATATTAGCGATCATACTATCAGTTCAGTCAGTTGTTACTGAAAGCAAATTGCCCAGTGACCTTTAAGTTATGTCTGTTTCAGACACATCCCAGACAAATTCTCCTCTTTGGACTAGACATGGATGGTTTTAAAAGATCCCAGACTACTTTGAAAATATAGCCAGGTTTGAGAATGTTGATACTTATGTATTATCCATAATTTGTAGATGTGTAAACTGAAGGCCAGAAAGTGATTTAAGTGGTGAGGAACTTGGATTGTTAAAGGCACCCAGCTTCAAATCTACCCATCTTCATATTTTGTGACAAAACTTCCATTTATCACTATTCGTTTTTATAAGAATAGTGTAAATGTTAAATTAAAGCCCACATAAACACCAAATTGTAGTTTCCAATTTTAAGTTCTACATAGCTTCATTTTAACTAACAAAATGTTATCTGAAAAATATTGTTTCTAATGAATATTGTTTTTCATCTAAATATTATTTTACACATTCTAATAGGATAGTAAGACCTGTTTTTATCTTCTAAGTACAAACCAGAATTTAATTCCAATATTTGACATCAAATATGCATTACACCATAGTAACTTATAATTCATAAGTATCTCTGTCACATTTAGTCTATATATGATTAAGAGTATGAAGATGAGCATTTTTATAAATGTGAGGTAATAGATAAAACTTACTTCAAATGAAATGACTTCCCATAACTACAAAAACTAAATCTCATAAAATCCTGAAAGAGAATTTCCACTATCAACTTATTTTTGTAAACAATTTGTTAATAAGCACAGTGGCCACTGTGGATGAATTAAATATTTTTAATAAGTACACTAATTCCTAGTGAATTGATGTTTTTCTTGGTATTAATACAATACAATAAAAACAGTGAAGCTAAAAGCATAGCTTATGCACTTGACCTATGGGAAAAAGAAATAAAAGGTATTAAATATAAACATACATAAGTAACAATATTATTTTCAAAGTTTCTCTTTCTCTTTCAAAAACAAATGTATTAGGATTTAATGTAATATAATCCAACATGTATTTGGGGGAAATTTATAGCTTCTGTATACCTTGTTGGCACACATTTATCAGAAGTGGGCAATCAGATGTTAACAGCATGAAGCGGTGAGGAGCTGTTCTATAACACCACACTCCTTGGGGGAAAAGAAACCATTTACATCAGTGGACAAATAGGCCATATTATTAAAGATGATTATACTAATCACATCACCAAAATTTAATGTTATCTGAGTCATTATGAGTAGAGGACTGAGACATGTCTAAAACACCCCTTCCTTCATTGCTATTTCGAACTATATCTGCTGAAATGTCTGTTTCACTGCAACAAGGTCATTTTTAATGAACAGAAGTTAATTAGACCCAAATGTATTTCTTTTGGTGCAAATAGCTTTATCACAATTGAGTAGTCTCAGACTATTAGAAAAAAAAAGAGAAGTATAACTCACTAACATTGTCAATCTAGTAACTTTTATGAGAGAAATTCCATTGGGAGGAAAGAAAAATGAATGACCCAGAAATTTTGTAAAGAGACAGGGAAAAGAAACTTTCAAAGTGAGCATAAGAATCTATAAGCTATAACTGGAACATTTAATACTAATTATGAGAGGAAATTAAACGTGGGACCTAAATAAAGTTGGAAAGGCTTAACAAAATTCTGATAATATGCGTGCTTACACAATGTCAACTAAAAAATGTTCTGATACCCTCAGTGAACCTGATTTACAGAAACGTTCTGCTCTGCTTTAACTGAGTGTCTTTAGCATTTGCTTGTTACTAAACCACATTGATAGTACAGAAGTCTTTGTTTCTTTATAAAAGAATAGATTTACTGCTATTCCTTTGAAAAATCTTCAGTTAGATTGTCTATCATAGGGTATGGTGACTTGTTACCAGGGATTGAGAAGCTGAATATAGTAGATGATTATCATTTTTATACAGTAATAGATGTGAAGATTTAAATTAGTTTATTAGTATATGTTGAAGGGCACAACTTATTTTTATGCCAAAGTTGTCAATGATCAATGATGTTTGGCTTGGTACATGTTGAAGGGATACTTGTATTTGAAAAAGATAGAAATACACAAAAAAGAGGCATCAGCAGGTAGACAGTTACAAAGTTCAACTAAAGCATCAGAAATAGGACAATTGTTTGCTCGCTTCCCATTCAAATACATCCATCTGCTTTTCATAAAGAAGGTTTTAAAGAGAATATATAAGGGTATAACTTGAAAACTCTAAGTTGTCTATAGAAAATATGTAAGTAAACTTGGAATTATAAATAAATCTGTTAAGTGTGATAAGGTAGTAAAATTTTCATAGTTCCAAAATTCAGAAGACTAGTGGTTAGTGATGCTACTTAATAGAACAATGAAGGTGTTAATTCAATAGTTTTTCTTCTTAAATTGATTCTCTTGGATACATTTCAGAAGCTACATAAGCTATTCTCATTCACCAAGGATATTAGAGCACCTCTCCATTCTTCAAAGATAGTGGCTTCTCAGGTAATCTGTTGAACATCCAATTGAGTGAATCCAGGGACAATAGTCCTGAGTATGGCCAGGTTAGGGATAATATAACTCCATGGCCCAGTGTTAAGGAAGAAGTAGACAAGACAAGACAAGATCCAGACAAGACAAGATCCACAGTGAAAAGATAAAAACAAAGCCCACACTCTTACCCTTGTCAGCCCAAGGCGTTTCCCTGGACTTTTAGGACCTCATGTCTGGCCAATAGAGGACTCTAAAAGTAATTTTAAGGTTAGCTTTTATAGTGGGAGCAGAATTAGGAGATTTTATTAAAGACAGTTTTCAAAAGCTTAAGTGTGAGGATTTCAAGAATGAAAGGTGCTCAGGAGTACACCTACATTGGTGTATTTGCTCCCAAGACAGTCAGGGAAAGACAACGTGCTCAATGGAGATTAAACAGTCAGTTTTCTCATTACCCATATGTACTTTTGTTTGTAGCTATCAGGTTACATGTCAAAGGACACTAAGAAACTCCCCTTCCACCCTATCTTTCTCTCTAGGTAAGAGACATATTAATTGACTTTAGAGTTGTTTTGGTTGTAATTATAATTGGATGAAGTAAAACCAGAAGCCACTAGGGTGACAAAAGGCATTTGTACATCTGGTTAGCCTGCAAATATAGTTTCCAGTGAGACCCCTAAAAAGGGGGAAAATGTACTTTTTTTTTTCTTGGAGGGGAAAAGTTTGCAAGGTGTTTGTAATTGTGCTGGGATGGCTGTTCATCACATAGTGAAGTCTTCCATAAAATATGTGGGTGAGGGGCTTCTCCCTCTTTCTTCATAACCCCCAAATTTCTCTGTATTTTTATTATTTAAGCAGTATGTTAAGAAACCTTTAAAAAATACATTTTATTTTAATGAGTGTGCGTGTCTGTGTGTCTGGGTCTATGTGTGCGGTATGTGCATTTAAGTTCATTGTCTCCCAGAGGCCAGAGGTAATAAAATGATTTCATGGTTCTGGAGATACAGGCAGTTCTGAGTTGCCAAATACAAGTGCCCGTGGTTTTGAGTCCTCATTGTTGGTGCTCTGGTCCTTTGCAAAAGAAACATATGTTCATATTTGCTGAGCTATTGTTCACATAAATTCACTAACTTTTGGTGTTCTTTGTACTTCTGGAGTTTCTAATGTCTATATTCAGGATAATTTTGAAGGCCCCAGGGTGATGTTTTAGGACACAAAGCATACAGTTCATATAGGACCCTTATCTGTTTATATTCGCGCTTGAGTGTATTATTTATTTCCTGAGAACTCTAAGACAATCTTCATGAAATGTAAAGTATTCATAAAGTTGTGGTCTATAGAATTGTTCCTTGCACTTTCTTTCTCAAATGGTTCTTTCAAATTCTTTCCTATGCTCCGTTATGTGACTACTGTTCTTGTCTGCTACATAAGAAAGTATTATGGCATTTTAGAAAGAGGGAGTTTGAATACTATTGTTTTAAAATCCTCAGAGCTCCAACTCCCAATGTGTCTTGTCAACACTCTGAGAAAGAAAACTACTACAGCAATTCATAGGCCTTGTGTTAATTCAATCTTAGTTGCACACATATGTTATCAGAGAACTAACACTTCAGTGATGTGTCCTTCTGAGAAGGCCCTTCAAGGAGTCTTATCTGTTACCATGCATTAACTGTCAGAGCCCGCCGACAGTCAGTCAATTGGGTAACTGGGGAGAGGTATGCAGATATTAGAGACAATGAAGAAGACAGAAAAGAGTTGAGAGGTCTGCCAGTCAATGCCAGACTGCCCGGAGTTTATTTCACAGCCAGCTTATACACAGTTTTGAAGGATAGAGGTAGAACAATGCACAGCACAGACGTTCAACCACTATCTATCTTGCTTTGTGTCAAGGAGCAGGCAGTTTCATTTTCTATCTTGATACACCTCCGGGTGGCGTCAGCAGCCTGCATCTAGCTAGATAGTGTGTTCCTTCCTGTGGGCTAATCAGGGCTTTCTCACAGCCCTGGAGCAAGCAAGCTTGAACTCTATTGACTCAGAATAGACTTCAAACTCAAGCTGAGAAACAGAGTCAGGTTGTGGGCTCCCACAATTAACCTGGATAAGGGACACAAACTGCAAGACCCAAGTTCCAGAAAAGAGGCATTATTCTGGATAATCTGGTCTGATGACAATAGGTCTGGAGTATGTTCAAATATGTGTATACTAAGGATTCCTAGGAATGTGAGAATTGGCTAGAAAGATAATTAAACACTAGCATGGGATGGTCTAGAAAAAGTAGTTTTTACAGCAGAAACTTTAGAAACTCTAGAAGCTCATATGCACCAAAAGTTAGTGATTTTATTTGTAATTATAGTACTAGTTGAATTTTTAACTTGATCCAAAGTTCAATTATTTTCTATAAATAAATATGGATTTCATGACAGGTAACTATAGACAGAAACAAGATCTAACCTAAAAATGGAAGATCAAATACATATTTCATAATAAATCAAGATGTCCATTACATCTATTACTTTCAGTATATTCTGTTGTTATTTCTGATACCAATAAAGGATCACAGGTAGAGAAGAAAGTGTTATCAAGGCAATACAATAGTACTGAAGTTGTATGTTAAATTGTAATTTGCTGTGTCATCTGTTTAAGATTTTGCTCTTCTTATAAGGGAAATAGGGAACAATCTAAAATGTGTTTATAGTACTTGAACCACTTCCCAGACATTTTCATTACGTTTGTCTCTCTTGAGATTTTCAGTAGAGCAAATAAAATTTATTAACTTGGCGTTATATTGGGGAGGTATTTGGTTGAGGTTATAAAGGCCATATATATTGTGTGAACTGCCAAGTTTAGATATGTATTAAGTTGGATTTAACAATACTGCAATCATGCTCATGGGACAAGTATATGAATTATTTCTACTGTGAGTGTGATACATATATACAAACAAATGCATTTTTCTATTTACCTTAAAACAATTACAGTAATGATTACAGTTACATGATTACACTCCGTATTTTCTTTAACATTTCTAATGTGCACTAATTTCTTTAGAAATATCTTTATCTATATTTTATGTATATTATAATTGAATTAATTGGAAATGAGTTATAACATATCAGACAAGTAATCTATTTTCATAAAGAGCACTTTATTAAAAAAGTGAATCTTACCTGAATAATATTCCTTATATGAATGAAAGATAGACAGCAGAAGCCTGAAAATGAAACACATAATTAGCTAAACAACTTCAAAATCACATAAATTCATAGAACATGTTTCATGGAAAAGTTTACATAAGTGTGACAAAATATATTAACTTTAAAATTATGTGTTTCATTATGTACTCATTATATATGGAGAATAAAGAATATTGTGAACCTTTTCTATATAGGTTATTCAAACAAGTCATAACTAGTCATCATAGCAGCATTTTTCTCCTTGTGAAATAAATTTGAAGACTGAGGCTCAAAAGAGTCAAGAAACTTTCATTCAGGTTTATTTTAGTGTGTGAGTTGGGAGACAGAGCCAGTGAATAAGAGTTCTGTGAAGATATAATAGTTTAGATTTTCACACACGGACATTAATAAAGTGTAAAAGTAGAGGATCATAGATTAACAGCATAAATCAGTCATGGCTTTCGCTAAATTTATGGATTTTTATTTAACTAGAAGTTAGTCCTTATATTAACTAAGCTTTTCTAGCTGGATATATATATATATATTTCCAAGGTTTACTACAAATACTATAGACTATGAACTAAGTATCTAAAAAGCCACTCAGAAGATTAGAGTGATAGTCAATGTATATATATATATATATATATAATGTGTGCACACATATATATCCATAAGTATATATTCATTGAAAATTAAGTTGTATAAATGTCATTACATTTATTTGTAGCATTGATTCCCTTTTCCTGGTTTCAACTTTCAATGAGTCATTCAAGTTCTGACTGAAAATATTTGGGGGGAAGAGGTCTCCATACTAAAATTATATAGATGCTGTATTTTCTTTCTTTGTTTTCTCATATATACTACAGTATATTAAAAATGTCAGCATTTATATTTTACTAGTTATTTTAAGTAATTTGGAAATGCTTTAGAATATACACAGTTACACTGGCATATTCTGTAATTATTGTGTCATTTCAAATAATGACACAGTCATTCATGGGTTTTGGTATCTTCAAGGGTCCTAGAAATAATCATTCATAGGTGTTTGGAAAAGACTATACATAATTAGGCATAGAATAATTGAAATTAATATTAAAAGTTTGCTTTTTAAATTTAAAATGAATTTATAATACAATATATTTTATTATATTCTATTCCTTCCCCAAACTCCTCCCACATCCTCCTGACAACATTGCCAACACGGTTTTGTTTTCTCTCTCAAAATAAAAATCCAAACAGAAAATAAAAGTCAAAACAAACAAAAAATTCAATAATACAAAAACTACTTACAAAACATACAGCCTACAAAAAAACATGGAGTCCAATTTGCACTGGTCAACTACCCCTAGACGTGTGGTCTGACACAGAATGTAGTTGACATACCCAAAGACACTCTGTTGGAGAAAATGAATTTTTAAATTTCTAGTCATCAATTGCAAATCAGTTCTTGGTTAGGAGTTGGACTGTGTGTCCACTACCCCTCCTCAGTTTCTGACTTTACTGGTTTGTTCCTGTACATGCTGTCACAGTCTCTGAGCTCATAGGTATTATTAGTTGTGTCTGGAAAACTCTATCTCATGGGAGTCATCCACCACCTCTGATCCTTGGAATAATTTTACTTCTTCTGCATAGATCTCTGACCCTTGAGGGTGGAGTTTGATAAAGACTTCTCATGTAAGACTAAGTTCTCCAGAGTCTCCCACTTTCTGTGACATTGTCCAGATGTGAATCTTTGTGTTATTTTCCATACACTGTAAGAAGCTTGTGTGTCAAGGGTTGAGTAATGTTCTGATTCATAAGTATAGAAATGTGTCATTATATTTCTATGTTCATTTAGCAGAATAATAGTATTTCCCCAATAGAATAGTAGGATTTCCCCAAATCCATGCTTGTCTGGTCTCAGGTTATGGGCCACTTTAAGAGTGTCAGGTATGTGGTCCATCTCATGGAGTAGGCCTTAACTCCAACAAAATATTGACTGGTTACTTCTTTAATATATGTGCCACCATTGAACCAGTATAGCTTGCAGGCAGGTTGCTATTGTAGGTGACAGTTTTGTACATCATTGGTACTGATGATTATTTTTCTTTTCTGGTAGCATACAGTGTGACTTCCAGCATGAAAGCTAGTCAGTAGAGGTGAAGAGTCTAGTGGGCACTAGGTCAATTGCTCTGTGTTCAAAGGTGTAAAAGTCATGTTTTCAGGAATAGGCGCTTATACTCAAGTTGAGTACCATAACCAACTGTCATGTCAATAGTCTGTGATGTTTGATGGGGTCTGTGGGCTCCCTTTGGCCAACAACTCAAAGAGATGAAACCCATTGCTGTTGT
This sequence comes from Peromyscus nudipes, assembly GCA_902168325.1. Classification (NCBI taxonomy): domain Eukaryota; kingdom Metazoa; phylum Chordata; class Mammalia; order Rodentia; family Cricetidae; genus Peromyscus; species Peromyscus nudipes. The sequence continues at coordinate 13,378 of CABHPH010150591.1, forward strand.
TGAAGGTTTTCCTTGGTCGTATAAGTTGTCTAGTGATGTTATAGTGTCCACCACTATATAGAAACTCCATTGAAATCATTTTCATATGTCTTTAAGGGAACTTATATGATAGTCAGTTTTCGCATTGTTTTTCAAAAAGTCTTTAATGTTATTTGTCCCTTCCCTTGATTTTCTCTTTACCTTTCCCTCCCATCCCTCTTCCCACTTCATCCTCCTATCCTAGGTTCCCCTTTATCTCTTTATGGCCCTGTATTCTATTTCCCTTCCTTTGGAAGATTCTCCTTCTTCCCCGTGTTCCCTTGGTTGATAACTTTCCTCTGGGGCTGCTCATATTGAAGCACAGACATTGAAAATTTCAAAACTAACATCCACATATAAAATGAAACATCAATATTTGTACTTTTGGATCTGGGTTACCTCACTCAGGTTGATTATTTTTAGCTCCATTCATTTACCTGCAAGTTTTCTTAACAGCTAGATGACATTCCATTGTATATTTTGGCATGTTTATAGTTAAATTATATGTACTTGGGTTCTCATGAAAGAAACAACTACTACGTCTTCTTTCTAACTTATATATGATCTGCTGTTTCCATGAAGATTATTTTGATTTTGAAATTAAAACATGTTCATTACCATCATTCAATATTTTAAATAATGTATGTTACAATATTGCTGAAATACTTCTCAAGCCATACATTGAAACCAATTTCTTAAAGTTTTGAAAATCTCTTACTGTCTGGAAAAAAACTACACTAAACCAGAAATAATCCTGTCATGTCATTGTATTTGAATGGTAGTATTAGTCAGATTCATGGAGATTGTAACTGAAAAATCAGTTTTATTAAGAGACAAGAGGCCCTGATAGGTAATCTAATCACAAATCGTCATCTCTAAATATATATACATATTAACAGCATTGAATAGATTCAGTAGTGTAAATATATATACTTACATATATATGTGCTGTGATTATGAGAGGGATTTGGGCTGTCATGGGTGGAGTTAGAAGGGAGAGAGAGGGCAGTAGAATTTATACAAATATATTACACATATTCAATATTATCAAAAATGAAATTAAAAAATTTAAAAGTACTCCATCCCATGGATCCATGGTTGTTGTGGGAATTTGTTCTGCCAATAGTTTTGGGGTACAAGCCTTGGGGTGTGGCTTCTTGTCTGCATGTGTGATGGCTTAAGAGGAAAGAGAGAGAGGGTTGGGCTCTCTCTTAGCGTGAGGAGATGGGGTCAAGTGGGGGAAATTGGCTTGCAATTAGTCTCCAACAGCCTTGAGGAGAACAGAAGCTGGATCAGCAGCACGTCTACCTTGCTTTGTATTATTGAGTCTGTTTCCTAATCTCACCCACATACATACATACGTGTGTGTGTGTGTGTGTGTGTGTGTGTGTGTGTGTGTGTGTGTGTGCTTCTTTCCTGGAGAACCTTTATAAATTCATTAGGTCAGTATCTCAGTACTGCCTGAAGGTAGAAAATTATTAACAATGGCACTATTGTGAACCCATTATAATATTATATGTATGTAGAGAAAATAATTTAGTGGCCTTTAGAAATTACATGCTATAGTGATGTCTCAAGTTGTGGGGCTGGTTTCACAAAAAAATTACTGGTCAGAATCCTTTGGAGATTTGTAGGAAAACAAACCAAATAAATTACTGACCATATAGTCTCTTCACAGAGATCTTTCTTGTATGTGGGTTTTCTTTCCATCTGGGAAGCATAAACTCATATGCTAAGGACTGTGCCAGGCTTTTCTTCTAATCTACTTCTTCATTTCTAAATGTTGTTTAGCAAATGTTTATGAAATGATGCATAATTGTATCAGGAATTATTGGATTTGACTGGAATAAGAAAATTATTAAGTGATAATTATGCTGATGCCTGGTTGAAAAGTTCAGAGACATGCAAAAAATTCCAACTTTGGATGTTAGTTGATAAAATAGCTTATGGAGAATAGGAGACAGCTGATTGGGGGACAGTTCATGGCATAATGAATTGAGAGGCAGATTTTTGAGATTTGTATATTATATGATTTAGAAAAGTATAAATTAAACCAAAGTAGAAAAGCATTAAAACATTTATTACTGTGACACTAATACAGTTAGTTGCATGCTAAGAATCTATAAAAGTAAGAAAATGTTAAGAATGCTTTAAGAGTTGAACAATGGGTGATATAGAAAGCTACTGTACATGCTTAGTGCTTATTCCACTAGCAATGTGATGAAATATTTAGACTTTGTATTTAACTTAGCACATAAAACAAAATACTGAAAGCAGAAACAGCTTCCTAGAAAGATATATGGGAATAAAGTAAAACAATTCTTTCTCTGCAAATGTTACTTTAAAAGTAATAAAAAACATTGTTTTTGTTTTGAAGGGAAGAACATTAGAACAAATTAGTCTGTGCACAAAGTTTGCTACAGAGCAAATGCCAGAAAGATATTTCTAAATGAATCTGCCTTAGGTATTTGGTGAGTTCTCCAATATTGGAGTATATGAAGATGTACTTTCTCCATGAGACAGTGGAAGAAA
>CABHPH010150591.1:16027-31189 GCA_902168325.1 Peromyscus nudipes
CACACACACCCCACACGTATTGGAAATCTGTTCTACTTATGACCTTGAATTACCAGCCCCTAGTGATGTAGTGAGCTACCCTTAAAACCTGTATGGCACATACACTTGGTCTGTTCTCTTTCATGGACTTGGACAGTGGGAACTGACCCAGGCAGAGATGCAGCATGGGACAGACCATTTGCCTTCCAGGACCCTATGATGGAATTGCATTTTCTTGTTTTGTGAGTTGTTCTCCCCAAAATAATTTCTAAATAAATAATTCCTTTACCAATATCTGTGGATTTTTCAGCCACACACACACACACACACACACACACACACACACTGTAGATAGGAAATGACTTTTTCAGGAAAAATGTGTTTTATAGGGAAATACTGTGCATATAACCACTGATGAAATACCTACGTGACATGACTATTTAATGAGAAAAATCTGTAAAACACATATTATATGAAATAAGAACCTACTACTTTTCCACTTATTCCAGAGACAGTCACTGCATTTGGGATTGTTGATATATATATATATATATATATATATATATATATATATCATTTATCAAAGAATTTATGCTACGATACTCTGTTACCATAAAGGTTTTGCACATTAGACTCTACTTTGCAAAAGGTTAAGATAATAGATCTGTGCCTGAATCTTGAATTCTAACTCAGTATGAAAAAATTGAGAGATAAGATCATATACCCAAATATGCTGTATGGAACCTCAGTTTATTCCTAATTTTCTTGGATGTATCTTTCAACAGTCCAGTTTTTATGCCAGAAAAGTAAAAGCATATTTGAAACCGTCTAAAAGCAAGCATGTGAAAATTATCAAATAATTTATAGATGCTTGGAAATATTTAGAAAGAGTATATGAGAATCTGATGCCAATGTTATAGCATGTGAACAATAAGATGCTTTATTTGTAATTAAATATAAGTAATAAATGTTGGAGAATTTATTTGAAATCTCATATCCAAAATAGGTGTAGCAGTAACTATCTTCTAGTTCTATTTTTAACAACTGGATTTTATGAAAGAGGGGCAAGAAAGTCTTGCCTTCTTTTTTCCCAGGTCAGTTCATTACTCCTAATTCTCTAAATATCATTTCCCATTGCTCTTGCATCCCATAGTCTTAGTTTTAATTTCATCTACTGGGGTTTACATGAGAGTTTCACTGACCCATCTATTGTGGGTTGTCAGTGGAGACTCAGTAAAATTATAATGGGCATCAACTATAAAAGATGTACCTCAGAGTAAGGTTCTTATAAGGAGTAATAATATTAGTCTAATTATCAGCAAGTCATGGGGTTTTCTGAGAACTACTCAGACTAACAGCACTGTGTAGAAGAAACACACGAGTTGCTTCAAATAAGAACCTTCCTTTCAAACTACGTCTGCTTGATTAGGAATGAAAGAGAAGTCCCATCTACAATGTCCTTTTTCATACATTCTCATTCCTTTCCCATAATGTACAACAATGACAAGAAAAACATCCATTGACCAGGTCCATCACAGCAGCTTAATTACCTCTGAATCCCTGTACTTTTCAAGTGACTTTACAGACTGAAGCAAAAAAGAAAACAAAAAATAGGGAAACAAGCCGGGCGGTGGTGGCGCACGGCTTTAATCCCAGCACTCGGGAGGCAGAGCCAGGCGGATCTCTGTGAGTTCAAGGCCAGCCTGGGCTACCAAGCGAGTTCCAGGAAAGGCGCAAAGCTACACAGAGAAACCCTGTCTTGAAAAACAAAAAACAAAACAAAAATCAAAACAAAACAAAAAAAAAAAAAGGGAAACAAACCAGATCAACACTCCCAATGATCGCAAACTGATGGGTATGAACTCTAAACTTTAGAAATCTACTTTGAGAATTCTGGGAAATATTCTTCTTTCTTTCAAAGATCCATGAAGCATCATGTTTTGACACATTTTCTCATGTAGGTTTTTTGTTCACTTGTTCTTGTTTGTTTTCTTTTCTTTGTTGTTGTTGTTGCTGCTGCTGTTGTGTGTGTGTGTGTGTGTGTGTGTGTGTGTGTGTATGTGTGTGTTTGCTTAAGTATACTACCATTTTGGTATTTATAATAGAACACTAATGACTTTTCCATTATTTTCCAAATTCTGTACTCTTTGCAGAGTATGGAATAAATTTTATTTGATCAATAAATTAAGTTCAAATAAGCTTGGTTCTAGGAATTTCTCTGAAAGAGAAACATTTGATTTGGGTATCTTCCTGCCACACCAAATTTATTTGAATGTGCTTGAAAAGGAATGAAGGACAGTAATCAGATGAGTGACAGAATAATAACTGTGGGCTCACAACTTTCTGTTAATAAAGAATAAGGTTCTCCTGGATCAAGAAAAAACCTAAAGATAAAAACAAATCACTCCAAGCAGATCCATGATTCAGGTAACAAGATACTTATAAACTTGGGCTATGACTCATTAAATACAGAAGTCACACAATAGGAGACATTGTAATTATTTTAGATTGTGTGCTCTTTCGTGAAACAAAATAGAAAAAGAATAAATCCTAAAACCACAATTTTCCATTTTCTTTGAATATGGGAATTGTCAGTATGGTTGTGAAAGTCTAGAATTCTGATGTCAATATAGGAACTCAATCAACAACATCCCCCCCCACACACACACACACACAGTGCCAGTGTCTGTGGTCAGTGTATAGGGAAAACTGTTTTAATCTGAGAAATATTTGAATGTAAAAGAGTAAAAAGAAAAAAAAGATATATTAGTTACTTTCTGCTAGTGTGGAAAAAATACCCGACACAAAATTTTAAGGGAGAAAGTAATAGTTAGTCTGTGGTTTGACTCATCCTGGCTGAGAAAGAGAGACATGAAAGAGCAGCTCACATTATGACAACCAGTGATGGGGGGGGGGGAGTGTGTGAGAATCTAAACTTGGCTTCCCACTGTTTCCTCATTAGTCAATTTGGTTTCCAAACATATGAGATGCTGACAGTCCCTTTCAGAGGTATCTTCCTTCCTAAGGGCTCTTTGGATTCATCCTCAGCCACACCAAGTGCTATGTTTACTAATCTGGTTGCTTCTCAGTCCAATGAATCAAGATTAGTCATTGAGACTAATTTTTGTAAGTGAAATCAATTTATCTTTATTATAACAAGAACGAAAATTCCTCAGTGTCAAAAGTCAACAAGTCTGTATTTTTTTCACTGTTTACTGAATCTGGAAATTCATGTGTATTTAGCAAGTAGTCTGCCCCTGAGGCACACCCCACCACATACACCCCTGGCTTCTTTTACTTCTCTTCCCTTCTCCTGTTTTCTTTCTCTCGTTCCTTTCCTAATTTGAATCTTGAGGCTCCATTTGATTTAGAGAGCAGCAATATCAAAAGGTGTCATGCCAGTATCCTACAGAAAGCATTCTAGGTCTCATCTCTGGTGAGAAGTTTAGACTTTCTAATCCCCACCAGACTTTAATTTAAGTAAATTCTTAATTGACTAATTCCATTGCTCAGCATGGACTCTGCCCACCAAAATTTTTCTTCATTTATGTCAGTGAACACTGATCTGATGACAGGACTATACATCTCCCTCTGCAGATGAGATGATTGGCAATTCTCCCAGAAGACCCAGGTTTGATTCTCAGTACTCACAAGGTGTCTCGTTCTTTAACATCAGTTAACGAGTACCTGATACATTCTTCTTGTTTCACCAGACATTAGACAGGCATGTGGGTGACAGATATTTATGCAGGCATATATGTCAAAAAATGAATGAAAATTTTTAAATATTGGCATGCATATGTCCAGCATTTTCATTCAAATAGTATTATGTGTACATTGGCCCACATCCTCTATGAAATTGTTTTTGAGAAAAAACTAATGAGAACTTCATAAGATGCAGATAATAATAACCCTCTTTTTCAAATAAACTTCCATAAGGTAGACAAACACAGACACTAGACAAACTAAGACCTGATCATGGAAAAATGGGATTCATGGCAAAATCCTCCCCACAAGGATAGGATTACCCTAGATGTCTCTTTCCGCCATTGCCAAATAAAGAAAGATGTGGAAGTCACAGGTCATCTTCTTCTTACCATTTTGATTTTTACTGCTCACATAAAACCTCACATACAAATACACACACACACACACACACACAAACACGTGTGTGTGTGTGTGTGTGTGTATTTGTACAGGTATGGATCTATGTATATGATATATATATATTATATTGGTAATCATTTGAATAAGAATGGCACTCATAGACTCATTTATTTGAGTTATTGCAGTGCTTAATCATCAGGGAGTGGTACTACTTGGGAAGGTTTAGGAGTCGTGGTCTTGTTGGAGGAAACATGTCACTGGGCTTTGAAGTTCCAAAAGTTGACGCCAGGCCCAGTAGCTCTCTCTTCCTCCTGCCTGTGGATCCAGATGTAGAACTCTGAGCTGCTGCTTCTCCATGTCTACTTGTATGCCCACATGCTGCCCGCTATTATGATAATGGAACAATAACGAACACACACACAAAAAAACTTTATATATAAAGTTATGTCACTAGGGTGGTATCACTCTCTCAAAGAGCTATAGTCTACTAAACCAAAACACAAAAACAAAAACAAAAAACAAAACAAACAAAAACAAACAAACAAAAAACCACGTAGCAGCCATGATGAAAATGTTGCTTTTCAAGTTGTTGGTCATGAGAGACCAAGACTCTCAAAACAATATAGGCTAGTGCTGTTGCTCTTGGTGGCCTCCCATAAGTTGAAAGTAAGTCCCTATTGGTGAATACACTACTTACTTTGTACATAGGATTCAAAGAATTTGATCTGGATCTGACTTGAAAGTCTCCTTCCCAAAGACTATATTTCATTATACTGGAAGGTATTATGCAAGCTGCCGAAGGAGGAAAATACACTCATTCAGCTGTGGGGCCTATGAACCCTAATTGTGACCATCATGGCAAGATCCCTCTTTTTGTGAAATAGTGGCACCTATATCTTAGCAGGAACCAACAGCTATCTAGTTGGGTTTAAGGCAAGTGTAACTGGAAGAAAGTCATTCCTGGTACTGAAAATTTAGCTAAATCCCGTGGCTAGTGAAGTATTATTTCATTCTAAATACTTATCCTTATACTTACCAAGGAAGTCTTCTTTTTTTTCCCCAGAAGAATAAGACCATTAAAGAAAGCAACAGCTAGTCAAGATGTGCAACAATAGCATTCCGAGATCTCCTACCTCAACTTGATATGTCATGCTTTGTGGACACCCACAGGAGATCTGCTCCTTTCTGAACAGAAACAGAGGAGGAGTGGACTAGACGGGGCAGAAAGGAGGGAGGGTAGGGAACAAGAGAAGATAGAGAGGAAACTACAGTTGTGATGTAAAGTAAATGAAAGAATTAATTAATTAAAAAAGAAAAAAAAAGACATTTAAGAACATTTAAAAAAAGAAGATGTGGAGAACAACTGACCTTAGGATGCCCAGCTCAGATTAAAGGTTCTACAACATAATTCCTGCACCTAAGCCTCAGGGAACTTCATGGAAGAGGGGGAAAAAAGATTGTTAAAAGCCAGAGGAATAGTGAGTCTTCAGTGAGGTTGTGCTGTCTAGCTTAAACACAGAAGCTTCACCCATGAAATTACAGCAAGATGGCTGCTAAACCACAACCTGAATTTTTTCAACAATATTTTAAATCCCAATGTAGATGCATAAATCCCATCATGTCCCACTCTACAAGAAGAGAGACAAGCCGTTAAAAACTTCTGAGAATTAGTCTTCCCCAGGGATGTGTCCTCTGATTGGTTACCCGATATTGAGTGGTTGGCCTAGGAACGTATACATGAAAGTAATAATGAGAGGACCCAGCAGGTGTATTTTATACGTAAAAATTACAGCGGTTACAGAAAATGGAGCTGAGAATTTGGGGGATAAGGTATGTTGGGTGTTAGAGGGAGGAGAAGGAAGAGTAAGAAATATAATTATATTTTAATTAAAAACTAAGAATGAGCTTAAATATGACAAGTATAGGAAAGAGAAGTTAATGTTTCTCACTATGATGAAAAATGCATTTATTAAAATCAAATATGATCGTGAAGCTCATTTATGAATTCCATTAACATCAATTTAAATATTGCACATTACAATTATAATCCCATAAACAAAATACTCTTGTAAAGCAATCATAAACTTTAAAGGTTTATTGAAGTTTGTTCTCTTACTATAAAAATGATCATAAAAACAAGAATCTGATCATATTTTCTTAACGAGTCCAAATATTAGGAATCATTTAAAGGAAGCATACTTTGATTGTATTTGAATGTTCTCTGTCTTTAGGACTTTGCCATGAAAATTACCCCATTTTCCTAGTATATTAAATTACCTTTCAGAGAAGACATGAAATGTTCCTGGATATTTTCCCAGGGGCTGTTAAGTAACTTTATTCCTCCTTGTAATTTATATGTCGCTTCCTCACATGGTGCCATTTGTGTTATTGATGAATCTATTCATTCTTAGGTGTATGTTTCCCTTTGTAAATTCTTTACATGATCCTGTTTGTAATTAGCCTCATGTCAGGACTGTTTACTATAACATGAAACAAGCTTTATAAGTCATATTGTACATGCACAGAAACTCTGTGGTGTGGAGATTATTCTATGGGGTGTCCGAGGCCTCATCTGACTCTTGAAAAAAAGCCTAAGTAGTGTATAGGAGTTAGTCTGTCTTTAGAATTCAAGATCAAATTATCTTCTCTACGTTTTAAAACATACTTTCAGAAAACTAGTTGTTTAGAGACACACAATCCCTGACAAATTCACCTCATAAGTTTGAGTTAATTATTTCGAGGTTTCAAACCAGATCAAAAGCTGAGGTTGCCTACTTAACAAATCAAAGAGCACCTGGCCTCCAGGTTCTCTCTGCATCCCTTAGTCTCTACCTGTTACAGGGTCTTCCTGGCTGGCTACCCTAAACACTCAGCCCAGAGGGCTGGACTGTTCTTCCCTAGATAATCCAACTATTTTGGTTGCTTTCTCTCTTTGTATTTTGGGGCCTCCTGGCTGCTGCACGTGGTTCCTCTCTATCCCCTCCCCCTTTTTTCCTGGTCTCCCCACATGGCACAGCTCAGTCTGGACATGATTACTCTGAACTCTCTCAGATATCCCTATGTCTGCCTCTGGCTATGCTCTCCTTATTATTAACAATAAACCTTCCCCTGCATCATTCCCACGAGCACTTATGTTCCTTTTCCTTTCTTTTTTATTTTTTTAAATATTTTTTAACATAAAAACGGGCTATAATTCCAAATTCAGAGTTATTTGAAACTGGAAAAATATTTTCTGTGTAGAAAATAGTAAAAATGATAACATTTCCCAGTAAGCCCTTTTAAGTCAAATAATACCTGAATTATTCATATAAATATTGATTAGATTCTGGAATACGGAAGAAACCTATCTTCATCTGTTTGGAGAGCTATGGTTTACTTCAGTTGTGTAAATGAGATTCCTATTCATCTTCCCCTTCACTGTTTGATTTACGGCAGACATTTTTCTATGGGCTAATCCATAATCTAGAAAGATTTTAGCCTCCCTCTTGAAAGTACAGCCAGCATGTCCTTCCATCAGCTTGATACAGTACAAATTCTCATCCTAATAGTGAAATGTTTCACTGAGTCTTGCCCAGTGATTGGACAAAACCAAAACTTATTATAAGCCACAGTCATCCTAGGGTCCTCCCTGCTAGGTAGCCTCCCTGGATCTGTCGGTTGCAGTCTGATTGTCTTTGCTTTATATCTTTTACATTTTTAATTTTTTCATTCAGTTATAAAATTTTACATATAAATACCATTTAGTTTTCCAAATCCATAATTTCTAAAATGAGGAATTTCATACAATTATCTTTCTTTTAGTAAGGGGAGATGTCAATCTGTATGAATGACATAGTCTGAAAATAATTTCAGATTTAAGGATTGGACAACTTTCAGTGGATATATTAACAAATGAAATTTGACAAATTATTATTTTCTCCAGTGAAACAAAAGTATGTCATTTTGAATATTGCAAAAAATATTCTTAGGCTGGAGAAACAAGTAAGCAAATCAGAACACTCACTGCTTATGTAGAGGAAATGAACTCAGTTACTGGACACACAATGGAGCCCAGGGTATTTGAAATGCTTTTCTACACTGGTATAAACACACCCACACAGAGGCACACATATAAACATATAATTAACTATAAAATAAATCATAGAAATATTCCTTACATTTTCAATATACTACCATCATTTTAGAAAATTCTCATTGGAGTAGGTATGAGGGAAGACATCATCTATTCACTCTTCTGAAAGTTTATTGTGTACATGAAGGAAGATTGCTATTTGTATTTTACCCTGTATCTTCTGAAAAAGTCTAATAAGTGTTTAAAGAATCATTTTGATTTTAAAGGGAGCAAGGGGAGAAATGAGGAATGACTTGTCAATATTCTTGCTGTATTTAGATGATAGTAGTAAAGATTATGTTCTCCAGGTCAGTAGTATGAATGTCATATATAATACATAGTATGAATAGCTATGTATTATAAGCCTAAAGTTAGTTACAATAAAGGGTTTTGAATGTTCTCATCATTAAAAAAATGTAGCAGTGTATGATTGTAAGTAAGTACCTCAAGATGGTTTATACCACTAGTATTCAAGCTACCTGACTATAGCCCAAAATATGTAGAAATAATGTTTCAATCAAATTTAAATAAATTATTATAAGCCTAAATTTAGTTAAAAGAGATTATTTGAAATGTGCTCAGCTTAAAGAAAAATATAGCAGTACCTGATGATAAATAAGTTATATACCTCAAGTTAGTTTCTACCAGTAGGATTCAAGCTACCTGATTGTAGTTCAAAATATGTAGATATCTATAGCTTTTCAATAACAAAAGTTATTTGAGGCTCCCATAGGACTCCTTTGTCCAACAACTTCTAATATTGGAAGCATCATTTGAAGATGAGAAATATTGATTGATTGATTACACCATTAATAAATTGTTTACAATTTTGTGTTGTATATATGTGTGTAAATATTTGTGTATAGGGGTATTTACAGGTCCACACACCCATGTCCATACATGTATAGGACAGAGGGAAATAATTTCAGGGATCTCTCTTTACTTTAACATACTTCATTTTATTCCCTTATTACAAGGTCAGTCAGAAAACCTATAGCTCACTCATTTTGTGGACAGTAAGCCCTATGAATCATCTGCTCTGTACTCCCTACCAGTTCATGCAACCACTCTGATTATATTTCGTAGTTCCTGGGGATATTCATTCAGGCCTTCTTTCTTGTTATTTACTTTACTCACTGAACCACCTCTCCAGCCCTTTATGACTGTGATGAAATTCAGATTTTTACAAAAACACATATGTATACATATATTACTGTTCAAATAACCCACACAGATAACAGAAGGAACAAAGCAATTCAAATTCAGAAAACTGCTTTTAAAACAGAAAATTTATAACCTCATTAATAAAACAAATGACTTAAGAAACCAGCAACATTAAAAGGCAGATCATAGCTACAGATAAATCATGTGGTCTAATATATATTGGAATTGCAACTGTGTGTATAATTACTAGTTTAGAAAAAGAAATTCACCAGCTGAGCAAACCACAGTGACATCCAAACAAATTCAAGCTTGATGAAGCATAATCATTTAGTTCATAAGGGACAAAATAAGTGTCTGCAATTTGATTCTCTGAAGAAATAAACTTTATTATAATGATTACATCTGTGGGCTACAGTACCAAACAGAATGATACTAGATAATTATTTCTAGAATTTCTGTGCCAAAGGTCCATTTCATACTGGCAAACTTGGTATTTTGTAGTCATAAACTGATATGCCATAATGATCATGAAAATTCCTGTGATGAATTGATACAAGTTTAATATTTAGTATATTACACAAGCCAGGGTAAACTACCTATTCTAATATCCAAAGAAAATCTTAACACCACTATTAGAGAGAATAAAAAAGAAAAAAAATGACTTATTGTTTTCATAACTGAAATGCAATAATGAATTATAAGGCAATTATTGAATACCTTCAAAACTATCTAGGAAAGAAGGAATAAAATAGTCAATCCTGACATAAGTAGAAAGTGCCATGGCCAAATAGGAAATCAACTATTCTACATATAGTCAACAAACATGAATTTGGAATCAGAGATTGAGGAGAAACTGGTAAAATATGCCAGACTATTTAATTGAGTTAAAAGAGAAAGGAATTACAACTATTGGCTGGCACAAAAACAAGTGAAAGGAATTTTAAATGTTGTGCATGACATTCTGTGGCTCTATACTCTCTTCTTTGGCTTGCACAGGAGCGTCTTGAGAAATGGCCACGTGACAATGGTAATGGTCTCTCATAACTCTGTGAGATTAGGAGAAAATAAGCTCTATAGGACACAGGGCAATAATATAGTTCTACTAGGAAGGACTTGCATTACAGATGATTTTTTTTTCTATAAAATAACTGCCTGTCTTTTTCGGTGAAACTGAGGCGTTTTTCTATAGCACTGTTTTAGAAAACCGTGGAGATATTGCTCAGTGCCCAAAATGGAACTTAAGGTAGTTTCTTCACCTTTCCTTATGCATGGACCTTACCAGTGGCATTCTTGAAATGTCCTTTGCAGTGCTTCTTTAGAACTCACCCTTTGTTTCCTATAGACTCTGTTTGTTGTATCCGTTATGTTGCCACATGTTAATTGCCACAGATTAATAAAATGACTTTCAAAATGTATTGTGTTTGATTACCTGTGTCTAGCCATCTTCTGATCCAAGGCTCAACACATTTCCATGTTACTCGGCATTCCTTATGGACTCGCCATATACAATTGCCTCTTTTTTCCCCAAGACTGGTTTGCTTTTTTTTTTTTTTTTTACAACAGTGAATAAAATCCTTAGATTTAGAGCAAATTCTTGCCCTTCTTTGTTTTGTGTGTGAAATCTTTCTTACTTTCTTTTTCATTTCAGCACTGTTAATATCACATGAATTCCTGCTTACAGGAACATTATTGCAGAAATATGCTCTGGCCTAGAGTATAAATTCTAGGTTACTTAAACTGACATAAAAGGCCATAATCTTGCCTTTGGCTAAAAATCCAATTACATTCCCCTTTGCTCATAACCTTATAATTTATATTTTATTAATGAAAAATGTTTTTAATTCTCTGCAAAAAAATGCTGTTTCACGAGTCTCTCTAGATGGGAAAATATTATCTTTCTTTCTCTCCTATTCCCTTATTTGACAAGCACAGCATGGGCTAAAATGAAATTTCTACAGTTGAAGAAATGCTGTATATCATTTTAACCACGAGCTATACATAGCTATTGAGTACTGGGACTGTGAGGATATTTCTTTGTGAATAAAATTTAAATACTTCAGTCTGTTGCTTATGTATATAAAATACCATATATATGAATTAATACTTGCAGTGTCTTGTGTGGTCCTTATTAGCCAGCAGGTTTCAAACCATTTCATAAAGATTAAAATAACTTTTAACTCCTTCCTGATAGAGTCTGAACTTCAAAATCGTAGATAACCCTGTTTTTCTTTATTTTCTATTTCGTTCATTTTTAATTTTTAAAATTGATTTCTTCACTTTACATCCCAACTGCAGTTTTTCCTCCAGACCACCTCCTCTCTGTCCCCCACCTAATCCTCTCCTCCTCCATTACTATTTGGAAAAGGTTGGCCTCCACTGGATATTAACAAAACATGTCATATGAAGTTGCAGTAAGACTAATCCCTCACCTTTATTAAGGCTGGGCCAGGTGACCCAGTAGGAGGAATCGGGTCTCTAAAGCCAGTAAAGGAGTCAAAGACAGGCCCTGTTACCATTGTAATGAGTCATACAAGAAGACCAAACTACAGAACTGTAACATGTGCAGACAGCCTAGGCCAGTCCCATGCATGTCCCCTGGTTGCCAGTCCAGTCTCTGTTAGCTCCTAAGAGCACAGGTTAGTTTTTATCTGTGGGTTTTCTTGTGATGTTCTTGACCTCTCTTGCTCCTACAATCCTTCCTCTCTCTCTTCAGCTGTGTTCCTTGAGCTCTGCCTGCTGTTTGGCTATAGGTCTCCACATTGGTTTCAGTCAGTTGCTGGATGAAGTCTCTCTGATATCGACTGACATAGGCACCAATCTATGAGTCTAGCAGAATATTGCTAGACTTCATTACATTGACTTTTTTTCCTCCAGTAGTATTTAGTTCTATCCTTGGTCTCGAGACCAGCCAGTCTCTGTGTCCTGGTGCTTCAGGCAGGGTCAGGGCTGGGCTCACTCTCATGGCATATATCTGAGGCTAGAACAATCATTCGAACTGTTCCTATAATCTCTTCACCACCCTTACCCAGCAAATCCCATAGGCAGGATAAGTAGTAAGTCAAAGTTTATATGGCTGGGTTGGTGTCCCATTCTCTCAACTGGAAGTCTTCCCTGGTCACAGGAGATGGCCAGTTCAGGCTACATATCCTTTATTACTTGAAGTCTTTGTTGGGATCATCCTTGTAAATTCCTGAAAGTATCCCTTACACTAGTTTCTACCTGAAACGTGCCCCACACTTTCCAGTCATCTCTTTCAGTACTATTCCCTTCCATCCCTTCCCGACCTGATCCTTCATGTTTCCACCTCCAGACCAGCCATGTATTCTCTTCTATTTCCCCAGCCCATGGAGATACATGCATCTCCCTTGAGCCTTCCTTGTTACTTAGACTCTCTGAGTCTGTAGATTATAGCATGGCTATCCTTTAATTTACAGCTAACATCCACTTATAAGTGAGTACATGCTGTGTTTGTCATTCTAGGTCTGAGTTACCTCACTCAGAATGAATTTTTTCTAATTCCATCTATTTGCCTTGAAATTTCATAATGTCGTTGTTTTTAACCACTGAGCAACAATCCATTGTGTAAATGTACCTCATTTTCTATATCCATTCTTTGGTTGAGGGACATCTAAATTATTTCCAGGATTTGGCTATTATTAATAAAGCTGCTCTGAATGTAATTAAGCAAATATACTTGTAGTGTGGTTGAGAATCCTTTGCGGATATGTCCAAGAGTGGTATAGCTGGGTCTTGGTGTAGAAAAATTCCCAATTTTATATGAAAACATCATACTGATTTCCAAAGTGGCTGTACAAGTTTGCACTCCCACCGTCAATGGAGGAGTGCTCCCCATGTTCCATATCATCTCCTGCATGAGCTATCACTTGGGTTTTTATCTTAGCCATTCTGACAGGTTAAAGATGGACTCTCGCAATCATTTTGATTTACATTTCCATAAAGGCTAAGGATGTAGAATAATTCTTTTTTTATAATTATTTTATTTTTAAAAAGCCTTTTTTTTCACTTTATGTACTAATCCCAGCTCCCCCTCACTTCTCTTCTGCTATCTCCCACATTCCCTAATCCAACCCCCCTAACCATTCCTCAGAGAGGATAAGGCCTCCCTTGGGGAGTCAAGACAGTCTGTCATACTAAGTTAAGTCAAGACCAAGCCCCTCCCCACATTCCCTAGGGTGGGATACCTTACTCAAAGCTGAGTAAAGTATCCCACCCTAGGGAATGTGTTCCCAGCCAAAAAAGCCCAGGGCTAGAAGCTTTTAGTGCTGATTTCTAAAAGAATTTCAAAGAGCTAATATCAATACTCCTCAAATTATTATATAAAATACAAACAGAAGGAACATTGTCAAATTCTTTTTATGAGGCCACAGTAACCCTGATATCTAAACCACACAAAGGCTCAACAAAGAAAGAGACAATTTCCATCATGTATGTTAATGCAAAAATTCTCAAAAAAGTACTTGCAAAATGAATCCTAGAACACAGCAAAAGATCATCCACCGTGATAAAGTAGTGTTCATCCCAGAGATGCAGGGATGGTTCAACATACAAAAAGCTGTCAATATAATTCATCATATAAACAAACTGAAAAACAAAACAAAACAGAACACACACACGATCATTGCATTCGATGCTGAAAAAGCCTTTGACAAAATTTAAGACTCCTTCATGATAAAAGTCATGGAGAGATCAGGGATACAATAGACATACCTAAATATATCAAAGACAATATACAGCAAGACTATAGCCAACATCAAGTTAAATGGAGAGAAACTCAAAGCAAGTCCACTAAAATAGAGAATAAGACAAAGCTGTCCACTCTCTCCATATTTATCCAATACAGTACCTGATGTTCTAGCTAGAGCAATAAGTCAACTAAAGGAAATAAAGGAGATTCAAATTGGAAAGGAAGTAGTCCCAGTATTGCTATTTGCTGACAATATGGTAGTATACATAAGTGAACCCAAAACTTCTACCAGAGAATGAACACCTGTAGCTGATACACACCTTTAGTGAAGTGGTTAGATATAAGATTAACTAAAAAAAAATTAGTAGTTCTCTAATATACAAACAGTAAATGGGTTGAAAAAAATAAGGGAAACAATACCCTTCACAATAGCCACAAATAATATAAAATGTCTTGTGTAACTTTAACCAGGCAAGTGAAAGACCTATATGACAAGAATTTCATGTTTTTGAAGAAAGAAATTGAAGAAGATATCAGAAGACGGAAAGCCATGCTCATGCATCAGTAGGATTAACATAGTAAAAATGATCATCTTACCAAAAGCAATCTACAGATTCAGTGCAATCCCTACTAAAATCCCAACATAGTTTATTACAGACCTGGAAAGAACAATACTCAACTTCATATGGAAAAACAAACAATCCAGGAGAGCTGAAACAATCCTGTACAATAAAAGAATTGTTGGAGGTATCAGCATTCCTGATTTCAAGCTCTACCATAGACATGTAGAAATAAAAACCCCAGCGGAATTGGCATAAAAAAAATACCAGACAAGTGGATCAATGGAATCAAATTGAATGCCCAGACATATAAACACGCATTTAGGAACACCTGATTTTTGACAAAGAAGCCAAATTACACAATGGAAAAAGGAAAGCATTCTCAGCAAATGGTGCTGGTCTATTTGGATTCAGGCATGTCGAAGAATGCAGACAAACCATATGTATCACCTTGAACATTTTCTTTTCCTTGATCACACTCTTAACATTCTTTTGAACCCTCTGCTCTTTTCTTGTTCTTTCTTTTTTCATTTTTT
>CABHPH010150593.1:0-19105 GCA_902168325.1 Peromyscus nudipes
CCTAGAGGGCACCTGTGGGAGGGGCCTAGAGAGCACCTGTGGGAGGGAAGGGTCTTGAGAAAATGAGCCTATTTAACCTTTCAAGAGCTTTCAGAGCCCAGGGTGGGGCCTCTTCCACTGTCCCACGGTAATGAACCACACAAAGCCCTGAATCAGGCACATGTTACAAGTAGTCCTGGTGGCCAATCTGCTTCTTCCTGAAGGTGGCGTTGTGAAAGGGGACGAGATCATGGCCATCAATGGCAAGATTGTGACGGACTATACCCTGGCTGAGGCTGAGGCTGCCCTGCAGAAGGCCTGGAATCAGGGCGGGGTGAGAATGAGCCCCTCCCCCTCTCCCTCCCTCCTCCCTCACCACCTGCCTCAGACCCCGGTGTCTGAAGCCTGGCCTTACAAATGGCAATGGCCCAGTCCAGGGCTGGTATCCAAGGTCCAGACAGTGGATTGGACCTGAAAGGCTACAGCCCTGAGAATTGTCACTTCTTACTTAGACTTGAGTCCCAACAGCCAGTGGCACAAACAAGTCCAGAAGACTGGACATGGCCATCTACCCTGACCCCCCCCCCACACACACACAAAAAAAAACCCCAAAAGCCAAGGTCTTCTCTAAGTGTGTGCTAAGTAGGAATCAAGAGAGTGTTGGGGGGCTGCTAGAGAGTGAACAGACCAGAGGGCAGACGAAAGAGGGCCTGGTAGTCTGTTCCATGCTTAGCAGATATGCCACGTGGACCAGAGCTACCACTTAAAGTCTCTCAGGATGTGCACTGCACAGTCTGGGGGGGCACCCTCCGACAGACGGCGACGTAAGTGGTACCTACTCACGCTGTGCAATGCACAACGTGGGCCGCTGTGTGCAGGCAGCTGAGCCTGAGCTATTAAGTTCAGGGCCGAGGAAGCTGACCAGATGGGCCTGGGACCCACATGACAGGATGTGGAGGCGAGAAGACCAACGGGTAACACGATGACCGTCTTTGGCGATCTGAAGGGCTGTGTCAGGACAGAGGGAGCACTTGTGTTTCGTGCTCCTGGAGGGAGGCCATGGGGCGGGGGGAGAGATTCAGTTCAATCTTAGGAGCTTTGGCATGGGGGGAGGGGGTAGTGCTCTTTCAGGACTTGCCAGTGGACACACCCAAGGCTGGGGTGGACAGTGATGAGCAGGCTAACAATGGTGAAGATGCCGTTGAGGGGACTGAGTGTCAAGGTCGGAGAGTGAGGCCCAAAGAGCCTGTGTTTGCTATGGCTCAGGGTTACAGACGCAGCTTGCCAGTGGTACCCTTTCCTAGGTTGTACCCCAGACTTTAAGGGGTCACATCTGTAAGACCATGTATGACTGTAAAGCAGCTGACCAGCCCCGCTCCATAGATTCACATGGAAACCTGGTGCCAACTGAGTGTCTTACAGCCCTGCTTCTGGGGGAGAGCTTTCCTAAGGTGTAGGCCTCCAGAAGCGAACCCCAGCTTTCACTGTGCCCTGGCTGACCCTGGCCTATGTAGCCCAGGAGTGGGACAGAACACCAGGCAGATGCATCACCCACCCCTCCGTGTGCCCTGTGGTCACACGGTTTCTCTCCGCAGGACTGGATAGACCTTGTGGTTGCTGTTTGTCCCCCCAAGGAATACGACGATGAGCTGTAAGTGTGTGTAGACACCCTGCCCTTGCACCCCCCCTCCTGTCCTCCCAGGATCCTAGCCACCTTCCTCCAGCCTCACCCAGTGAAAGGGATGCCCTGGGCACACGTCTGCCGGAAATCATGGGGCCTAGAACACCCTGGGCTAGAGACACCTAGGAACAGAGTCCCGGGCCTTAGTAGTGTTGGCTCACACTGGCCCACACTCACCCGCCCAGCATAGCCTCCATTCCACATGCCTTGAAGAATCGACAGTGCTTATTGGAATCCAGGGCCTAGGCAGGACTTGGAGAGGTGGAAACTCAGTGCGGGTAGAGGTCCTGCAGAGCCTTACCCAGCAGTAATTGAGCCCTCTTGTCTCCTGCTCCACCCTGCATGTGAAGCTCTTCTCTTCCCTCTTCTGCAGCCGAAAGCCCCCAGCTGGTCTGAAAGCAGATTGAAGCCCATGAGCCCGTGTGTAGACACGGGTTCTTCCTGCAGCTGGAGCCCACGGTGACTAGGCAGGCAGCTGCAGGGCCCTGTCTGCCCACGCTGCATGCCATGTGCTGCCCATGATCCTGGCAGGTTCTTTGGACTGGTATCTGAGGGGAGATAGTGGCAGCCTGCAGAAATGTCTCCCTTGGGGCTGCTGTCAATGGCTGGGACACTAGAGCTTAAGGGGATGTGCAAGGCCCAGCTGGGGGCACTGGCTGGAGTCCTGATGCCCACAGCCCTTGGCACCTGCTTTGGGTCACACTCAGAGTCTCTTGGAGCAGGGTAGCAGGTAGCACTGACCAATGGTGCCTCCCACCTGCTGGACTAGGCTGGAAGTGGAAGCCCGCTGTCCCCGCTGGGGCCTCTCTTCCCCATGAGAACCCCTGCACTCTGCTCAGGCACAGCCAGGCCATTCAGGCTCTTTAAGCTGGTCCAAAGAACCACGGTTGGTAGGTTCCGATGATGTGCCCTGTCATGTCCCAAGCTTGCTTTGGGACATTGTTGCTGGCTTCCTTCCCACCTTGATCTGGGCTCTCTCTGGCACATCAGGGAGCCAAGCTTTGGAGTGTGCTTCCCTATCTGTGTCCTGTGTTTGGTGGCTGTGACCCTGGAGTTGATTGTGGTCTGAAGCCCACAGTCAGGGCAGCTCCAAGCCTGGGCTTGTGAGCTGCTTCTCTTAGAATTTTCCCAAAATACTGCTCCTGCTCATGCTTCATGCACCAAGCCGGTGGGCCTTGGCTACCATGTCCTTGATGGCCATTTTGTCACTTGCTCTTGACAAGTGGCTCCTGTCCTGCTGCTCTTACCCCCACCCTTTCCCATCCTGACAACCCTTCTCTCTTCCTGTGTGCTGTGGCTGGTGTGAGCCGAACTGAGAGGGGTCCCTGGAGACTGGCAGGGCTGTGTGCTGCCATGGTGGGGCCAGCCATGGACAGAGGGTCGGTCATTCACAAGGCTCGTCCACGCTGTCTGTTTCTTCTCCCCCATAGGACCTTCTTTTAAAGTCTGGAGAGAGAAGCCAGCCAGACTCCATCCTGGAGTCCGTAAGCTCTGCACCTAGCCCCTGACCTCGGCCTGAGAAACAGTCACCAGGTGTAGAGGTCTCCCTGAAACTGTGCCCCATACAAAGAATGCAAATGGCTGGCGCCTCCTCAAAGGCGGCCAAGAGGTGGAGCAAAGAGCAGCTGCTGTTCTGGAGGTGGCCTGCTGGGATCCAGGTCCCATTTCCCACTTCCTCCAGCTCTAAGTGGCTCCTCCCAGCTCTGGAGCATTCCTTCCTTGAAACCTAGGAGCACCCAGCTCCTGCAGCTCTCTCCCACCCTATTCTCTCTCCTGCTGTAATCACTGCTGAAAACCTGACTGAGCTCACTAATAAACAAGATTGACTCCTTTTCCAGCTTCTGGGACAAATGTGCGTGGACAGCAGATTCAAGGCTGTAAAATGAAAGTCGTGGCCCCGTGGCTGTGATCTGAGCATGACACTCGGAAGTCCGATGGCCAGGCCTGGCTCGGGGCTAAGGAGGAGGTAGCAGGAGCTCCAAGCTGGGCTTCAGGGTGTCCCTGGCAGAGAGGTGGTGAATGTAGGTGTGTGGCAGGGCTTTGCCCTGTTCCCCTCAAACGGGCACCTCAAGGTGTAGAGTGACCCAGCTGCTATCAGAGACTACATTGCATCTCCTAAGGTTGCCAGGGTGGGGCAGAGGGGGAGAAAAGTGCCGAGTTCACCCCCTACACAGAATGTAACCCAGCAGAACCTTAGGGAAGAAGAAACGGTGTCTGCAGGGACAAGATAGGGCCTCCTGGATACTCCCTGGAGAGAGTTGTCATACCACATTGAACCCAAAATACACAGCATTAAATCAGATAAGAATTAGAAAGTTCCAGACAGCTTGTATAAAGTAGAGCTTAGGGCAGGCCCTAGGGGACAGCTGAAGCCAGAATCCACAGGGGAACTGGGCCAGGCATGGAGACCTTCTGTAGTGACACAGGACTGCTCATTCACACTAGTGCCCCCCATAAATGACAGAACCCCTCTTCTGTACCTGCATACTCAAGGGCTGACAGGAGGTGCTGATTTATCAATTCTGGCCCACAAGGCACCACAGAATCTACTCCTATCCCTAGATATTCAGAAAAACTGAATCGAGGGAGGGGTGCTCTGCATTATCCCATAGAAACACAAATCTGAAAGGCTGGGGACCTGACCATGCTCTTGGCTCTCAGCTCTCGGCATCCAGTCCCTCTCACTGAAGTTGCTTCCCATGGCTGGTCATGTTGCTGAGCCAGCTCTGACTGAGCTTCCCACCTCTGTCTCTGGAGAGCTAAGGCCACGTCCTCTGCCCTGAGGTGCTCCTTTTGGGGCCTGTGCATCTGGAAAGCGTCTTCCCGGCCGGGTCCAGCCTGATTCTCACTCCCAGAGTCATCCAAGGATCCTGTCTAGCGCTTAGGGCCCTATTCCTTCCTCTCCGTGATTGACATTTCTTTGATCCCAGAGCCCTGGGCTGGCCCCAACTCTGTGAAAACAAAGAAGCAGAGCCAGGGTCCAGAGAGAAGGCAGGTAGGATGCCTGGCACCAGGAGCCGGCAGTGGGTGGGGTTGGTCCTGCTGGGGGGGTTACAGTCGGCTTCAGCAGAGTTGAGATCTGCTGGCTGCACACATCCATCTTCAGGAGGTCTCATTTACATGGTTCAACTTTACCACAGGGCAAAGCTAAGCTCATTCAACAGAAACCAGACTTCAGTCTCAGTCCCTTCCCAGGCTAGAAGAGTACATGGTGTGACACATTCTGGTAGTGTTGGGCAAAGGAAGGAAGCCATAGCCCTAAGGCAGCCGTGCCATGGGGGGGGGGGGGGAGCACCACCACTCTGCTGTGTGTTGTGGTGGATGTTAAGGGTTACAAATGCATTCTGCTCACAGTATTTCTTGCTTACGGTGGTACTGTCTTTGGACCAAGAGCGTCTCCACAGGCCTGTGTGGTAATGCTCCTCTGTCTGGTGCTATTGGGAAGTGGGGAACTAAAAAGGGAGGCTCTAGGTCTTTGCAGGTTGTATGGGTTGGAATGTAACATGTCTCCCACTGGCTCATGGGTTTGAATACTTGGATCCCCCAACTGGTGGCACTGTTTTGGAAGGCTGTGGGCTTAGGAAGTGTAGCCTCGGGAGGAAGTGGATTGCTGGGGGTAGACCTTGAGGCATTACAGCTCCTTGTCTCACTTCCTGTCTGCTCACTAATTCCTGGCTGCAGAGGCTGCTGCAGGCTGCTGCCACCATGCCCTCCCCATCGTGCGGGGCTGTATCCCTTCCAAAGCTGGGAGCCCAAATCAACTTTTTTGCTTTTGTTAGATTTTTTTTTTGACCCAGCAGTGTGAGAAGTTAGTAACACGAGTGTTTCCCTAAAATTGGATTATGAGACACCCGACACCCATCTCTTCCTCTCCTTTTCACTTCTGGCTCCTCTGCAAAGTGCTCCCACCATTATATTCTGCCTCGCCACAGACTGGAAGGCAACCGATCTGCCTGATCATAGACTGAAGCCTCCAAAACTGTGAGCCCAACCCGACTTTTCCCCCTTTTTGATTGGTTGCTCCAGATACTTTGCTGCAGTAACAGAAAGCTAACATAGGTGCTTACCGTGGGACATTAGCTGCGGCGTGACTTGTAACCAGCTGACATGCTTGCATCGGAGACACTTGCATGGAGCACTGTGCTGGGATCCAAACCTGAAACGAGTCACTCCATCCTGGCAAGGGACCGTAGGAGGGAAACAACACCGTTATCTTCCGTAGATACTGAAGCACCACGCATCCCGTACCAAGCCTGAGCTTTCACAGGGAGAAAGTGGAGAGCTAAGATGCAGGTCCAGACACCACGGCTCCGGGAGTTCCCCTGGTTGAGCATTGCTTCAAGTAGATGAGAAAGACATGGGTGCTGTATGGAATTAGTCCTCCTCCAAGCTTCTGTTTCCCCTGTCTGTTTCATCTGACTTCCCTACCATAGAACAGACTGAAACTGCAACAGGACCATGTCTGTACCGCTTGAAACTCTGCAAGGTCTCTCCTGTCCTAAGGACAGTCTAAGGCCTAGGTCACCCAGGAAAGGAAGCCCGGGGTTTGGCATGGCTGAGCACTCAGTGAATTGTGAGCTAGCTGTTCCCCTGACCCTTAGGGCTGGAATTGACAGAAAAACCCAACTCCGGAGGACAATTTCAGTGGTAGGAAGGAATCCAGGAGTGTTTGAGG
Organism: Peromyscus nudipes; assembly: GCA_902168325.1. Lineage (NCBI taxonomy): Eukaryota > Metazoa > Chordata > Mammalia > Rodentia > Cricetidae > Peromyscus > Peromyscus nudipes. The sequence continues at coordinate 6,336 of CABHPH010150593.1, forward strand.
AGGTTTGGCTGAGCCAGATGCAAAACAAAGGCCCTGGGACTCTGTTCTGGATTCCTGTATCAGCCAAGGTTTTCCCAATGAAGGAGTGTGCTTGCACACACACACACACACACACACACACACACAGTCCAATGCACGTTGCATATACATATATATGTATGTATGTATGGAGAGCTTTTAAGTTGGTTATTGTGTTACTTTTTAAATTTTTTAATGTTTTTGTGCATGGGTGTTTTGCCAGCATATCTGTGCACCACATGCATGCAGTGCCCTCAGAGGCCGGAAGAGGACGGCAGATCCCTGGGGGTTACGGGTGATTGTAAGCTTCTCTGTGGGTGCTAGGGATCAAACCTGGGTCCTCTGCAAGAGCAGCCCATGCTCTTAACCGCTGAGCCATCTCTCCAGTCCCTGCTGTGTTAATTTTAAGGAATAGGCTCACACAAGCATGGCCTCAAGCAATTCTAAGGTCTCTGAGAAAGGCCGGCATGGTGGGGGAACATCGGTGCAAGTATGGACTGGTCATCAGCAGAATGCTGTCTTCCTTGGGAATATCCGCATTTTTAAGCGTGTGTGGGCAGGGGTGGTGGTATGTACACATGTATGCAGGAGCATACACTTGGCTGTTTACATAGGTGCTGGGATTTGAACTTGGGTCCTCAAGCCTGCACAAGCCCTCTTGCTCACTGAGCCATCTCTCTAGCCCCTGTACGTTTCTTCCTATTGAGACTGTGAGCTGATGAAACAAGGTAAGGAGCACTCCATCATGGAGGGCAATCAGCTAAAGCCCACTGATGTGATGTTATTCCATCTCCAAACACCTTCACAGATAAGCACCTAGATGAGTTTGCCCAAATGGTCTTGGTGCTGTGACCTGACAAGCGGACATAAAATTAACCACCATACCTTCTCTTGGCTCTGCCACACCCTGACCTGCTTCATTCTCAGATGCCAAGGTAGCTGCTGGTATTCTAAACCTCCGTCCTTGTAGCTCAAGGTAGAGTATGGCCAGCCCGATGGGCCACATGAGGTCATCACCACTCCACATGGACTCCATAAAGAGGAAGGGTATGTTCAGGAGGAAAACAAGGGGAAGTGGCCCTGAGCTGCTGCTAAGGACATCTGCAGAGGACCCCACCTTCCTCTGCCTTTCCTTCCCCGTGTCCCTCAGCCTGGGAGGAACCGTCTTCCCAGGGTGTGTCCCCAGCTTCTGGTGGCACATTGGTTGTGGTGAAACAAGGGTAGACCCTGTGACTTGGGACTCCAGGACTGGGACGCTGGGGTTTCTAACACCCGGTCCTCAAATACCCTGAGAAGTGAGACTTGAAGTCTCAGCCACATTTATTACTCACTTTTCAGGTTTTTTTAGTCCTAAGATGCCACATAGTAGGATGGGAAGGTCAATAGAATCAGGGACAAGAAGCTTAGAAAAGCCCTTGACTCACTGATCAGTATTAATGTCTCAAGAATCTGGGATTCATGCCAGAAAGAGCAGACTGGGACCATCTCACCTGAGGGTGGAGTTTCCTAAACATGCACTCTGGGCAAATGGAAGTCCCCAACTCTGCCTCTGGACCCTCACTTGCACCTGTATCAATTGAGGGAACTCTTCTCCTCTCCACGTACAGCTCAGTGCAGTCTTGTACACACAGGTACACACATACACACACACACACACAGCACACACACACACACACACATTTCTTCCCTTTCTCTAGGGGAGCAGGGTTACCACTGACTGAGTGTGTGTTCTTACACACATGCTCACATTGCATATGCTGGGTTTTTGGTTTTGGTTTTTTGGTTTTTGGTTTTTTTGAGACAGGGTTTCTCTGTGTAGCTTTGGAGCCTTTCTTGGAACTCACTCTGTAGCCCAGGCTGACCTCGAACTCACAGAGATCCACCTGCCTCTGCCTCCCGTGCTGGGATTAAAGGCGTGTGCCACCACCGCCTGGCCCGTGTATGCTGGGCTTTAAATATGCATCTTCCTTAATTTTATCCTGAATTTGCAGAGCCCCCGTCAGCCACCATCCGCCCTCTGTCTCTGTGCCTAGTGGAGGTACCGCCTACAAGTGGACTTCTACAGCATTTTGCCTCTTTGTGATTGGTTTACTTTGCTTATTAAAATTCCGCAAGTAGAAGGGAAGTGAAAAAGAGGAAATGATAACACAGAGAACAGAGGAAGCCCACCATGTGTCAGCACGCCCCCGTATTCCCAGCACTCCGGAGGCAGAGACAGGAAAACTGGCTGAAGGTCATCCTCAGCTACATATCAAGTTCAAGGCCAGCCTGAGCTACACCTGAATCTGAAAACAAATACGGGAGATGGAGGGACTGAGTGTGTTCAAAGAGCATTAGACCCACAAATGCAAGCCCCTCATTTTGTATAGTTGACATATATTCATTTATTTTCTTTCTTGCACACATTTGTACATGTTGTGCACATGTACCACAGTACATGCATGAAGGTCAGAGGATGGCTCTCAAGTCAGTTCTCTTCTTCTACCCCATGTCCTGAGATCCAACTCAGGTCGTAAGGCTCGGTGGCAAACGCCTTTCCCACTGAACTGTATCAGCCGCCCTCATAAAAAACAAAAACACATTTTTCAAAGGACGATTATGCCCCCGCGGCTCACACATTGGTGCCATGTGCTGGGATTTCTATTTATTTTTATTTTTCCCTTTTGTGGTGCTGGAGAAGGCACTCAGGGCTTTCACACAATGGACAGTCCCCACTGAGATGCCCCTCCAGCCTGCAATTCCCTCCCTTCTTTCCTTTTAAAGACTGGGTACTGCGTCCCCCGACCTGCCCTCACCTATGGGGAACAGTGTGCATACCCCCCTGAGTTCACCCCGCTCTTTGTGCTGCTGTCCGCCACATGCGTATTCGCCTCGTCCTTTGAGAATTTGCTTCAGCAGCAGGCATAAACTTGGAAGTATGATTTCTGAGCCCTTTGGGACAGAACTGTCACTTAGACAGCTACCGTCTGATGCTCACGTCTGCAAAGGGCAAAACATCTCCAGGGAAAGTGGAAGCCTCCTGACTTCACACCAGATTTCCCGGTCTACAGAGGTCCCAGGGCTTCCTACGTGAGCATGGAGAAATCCAGAGATTTGATCTCTGCACAGTCCACGCGTGGATGGAAGTGGGCTGGTGGGAGGGTGGCAGGGAGCAGCAGGTCCTCAGGGGCATGCTGGGAAAGCAGTGACAGCAGAGATGCTCCCTCTGCCTGCCTGTGGCACAGGTGACCATTCTGACCATAGGCTCTTTATCAGGTGAGGGACTCTAGGGTCAGGGAGCAGAGCCTACTGTACGCCCTGTGGGTCAGCTCACAGTACCACAGTGACAAATGCTGCCTGATACAGAGCAAAACCATTGGCACAGTCCAACAGCTACCCAGCCGCCTGGCCTCCTTGGGCCGTTGTTGCCAAGTCAGTCCACAGAGAGGTTTATTGGAGGTTTACTAATCTCAGGAGGGACTCCAAAGCTTTTATGAGGGTTTCAAAGGTGCCTCTGACTCCCAAGAGCTTATATCTACCCTGATAATTAAACAGAATAAACAAAAGCCTGAAGTGTGGGGCTGGGGACACAGCTCGGGGTAAAGCACACGCCGTGCAAGCTTGCGGACCTGAGTTCAGATCTCCAGAACCCACATAGAGTGGAGTGGACAAGTCTGTAATCTGAGCCATAGTGAGATAAGAGGTGGAGAACCCCTGGGAGCTTTCAGCCCAGCCTGGCATCTGTAGCCCAGAACAACAAAGATATTTTAGCTGAAAACAACAAAGATATTTTGTCTCAAATGAGGTGGAAAGTGAGGACCAACGCCCAGATCCCACACGTTTGCAGCAGCATGTGCATGCTCACACTCACACATACAGAGATACACACACAGGACACACACACACACACACACACACACACACACACACACACACACGCCTGAATAGTGAGTTACTGGAAACACCCCAAAGGTGAAACAGCTCCTTCGATGCATGCACTATGCTCCCCACTTTTTCTCCAGAAATTCGTATGGTGTCCAGCACACAGTAGGTGCTCAGTATAAATGCATCACTAAATCAGAGTGACCTGCTAAAAGCAAAAAGAGAGCATGCCTAATGACATAATGTATGTCAATGAGAAAGCTGAAAGGAGTTTATAAACATCCATTTTCCACTTCACTGAGCGAGCAAACAGCTGTTAGACCAGAGGGTAAACACTGTCCCTGATTGAGTCAGTCATTCATCTACCGGCTCATTCATTCATCCAGTTAACAAATATTGATTGGGATTATTTAACTCTCTGCCAGAGCCAACACCTCCTGAGTCTCGGCCTCAGCCCCACAGATCTCCCAGCCCAGCAGGGGGCACTGACCCAAGTGTGAATCACTGCCATGCTGGGTGACGGCAATGTCGGAAACCTAACACAGGCCTGGGGGCTGGAGGAGGGACCTTTCAGCGGACCCACCTTCAGTGGGGGTGCAAAGCAACCCTCAGTAGGAAGGGGCACTTGAAACCAGTATTGAGAGCTTAGAAACTGGTTACTGGATGGCAGGGAGAGCCGAGATGCTGTCCCCACAGCAAGGACATCTTAGCGTCACAGGCAGCTTGTGGAATGGACAGTGGCCAGTTCGCAGGAGTGGAGTCTATCTGCAGAAGGCCTCAGATGGACGTTCTAGAGCACCAGCCGTCTACCCTCCTCCTCACTCTATGGTGCTCCATGACCTTTCTCGGAGCACCTCATCATGTCAAGACTCCCAAGCTCACTAGCGAGTCTGGAAAACACACCCCGGCTCCCTGTGTATACACTTCAGCGGTCCCTTCATAATCTTCCTGTCTTCACCTGGGCAGATGGGGCACCTGCCACCACCGCATCCCCTGAAGTTCCCAGCAAGCCGTGTCTCCAAGCTCAGCCGATTCATCTCCCTTCCCTTCCTTTTCTCTTCTCTTTCCCTCCTCCTCACCACCCTTCACCATGCAGCTTCTTCTCCCAGCCAGACCACAAGCCCCCAGAGCAGAGACTGCCTGTTGTCCCCAGTTGAGAGGCAGTGTGGTAGACATAGTTACTGTGGCTTTCACACTCCAGCATGTCCATCACCAGAGGGCAAGTTTTGGTCTTTCACTTCCATACTCCGCAGGTCGGGGCTGCCCTGAAAAGGGGCGCCTCCAACAAAGCACCCATTAATGCTAATGGCTGGGGCCACTTCAAGAGCCACTGGGACCAAACTGGGTTCCATCGATGTTCTGTGTCTTACTGGGCTGTGTGAGCTATGACAAGTCACTTAACCTCTAGGCCTGTTCCCACTCGCTTTGCAGGTTACATAGGAACCCAGTCTGCACACAACAACTACAGAAGGAACGACCTTTGCTGGCTTTCTCGTTACAGCTCGTAGCACCCACTGGCCGAACCAGGCTATTCTTCCGTTAGATGAGCAAGTGGCATCTCCACCCCGTCCTGTCTACCCCAGCACCCTAGCTCCCAATTCCCAAGCTAGTCTCTGCAACAGGAGGAGAAATGGATGATTTTTCCAACTCCCAAGGAAAGGACATTTCTCTCTAAACCATGTGGTTGCTCTTCACCTTAACAAATATATTCACCAATTTAAATTTTTAATGTACACATTAGAGCTAAAAATAGATTTGGCTCTACACAGGTCATGCGGGAGCTCTTCAACAACACAATCACAGAGCAGATAAATATCAGCTCAAGCCTGTGAGCCTGCCTCAAGGGCCACGGCCACCTAAGTGGAGGAGTCTTTGGTGGAGGGGCTTCCTCCTACGCAGAATCAGTAGCGGGGCTGCTCAGCCTCAACACTACCATACACCCACGGTCACCAGTGCACAAGTGTCTAAGTCCATGCTGGTTGCTGTGACAAAGGTTCCATGAACTGGATGGCCTAAAACAACAGACTTATTTCTTGTGGTTTTGGTGGCTGCAAAGTCCAATGCCAGGAAGCCAAGAGATTTGAGGCCTATCGAAGCCTGCTTCCTCTCAGACAGCAGTCTGCTCCCTGTAACCCACAGGAGGAGAATGTCAGTGAATGTTCTGGGGCCTCTTATAAAAGCATGAGTCTCATCATGAAGCTGGGTGACCCAAAGGCCCTGCCTCCTAATGCCATCACCTTGGCCATTAGGATTGGGAGACATAAACATTTAGTCCTTTGCAACAAGGAAGTTAGGTGTGTCCATTACAGACAGGCACACATTTACCATACAAGGCTAAACAAGAAGGGAGCTTGCTCTGTGAACACTGCTTCCAGACATGTCTACTGCCACCCTCCATGACACACCCCCTCCATGACACACCCCCTCCCATACAGCTGGCTCCTACCCATCTTTTTGCCTTGGTGTTTGACCCTACCCATGCTGGATACCCATTCTCAGAGGATGCCCCAAGAAGGAAGCTGGACTCAGTCACCTATTCCGAAAGGGACCTTGGACCACTGAGCTTTCCTCTCTGCCTGTTTCTCCCCTGGACCATGATGCTCACACCGTCTGCCTCACAGAGAGGTGGTAATCAAGGCAGGAAGGACATGACACTGAGTAGGGACTCAATTTTTAAAATTCCGTGTCTTGGGTGTTCAAGCAGGGAGTGCCCTGCCCCTCTGATGTCACGGTTTCTGGCCTGTGAGCCACGTGAGAGAGACGATTCCTCCTGCTTAGAGGTGAAGCTTGGGGAGGTTGATGTGCCCACAATCCCCCAGCTGGCATGTGCCCATGATCCCATACCTGCACTCGCGCAGTATAGACTTCAGGCTCAGGCAGGCTCTGCTCAGGAGCCTGGAGATAAGGTCTCTCTGACTCACATGTCCAGTCTTGGGACGCTGAAATATGAATTGTCATCTACAGATGCATTGGACCTCATTCACAGCCATCTTGGGGTGCACGTGGCCCCCAAGCCACAGATTAGACACACTTTCTAGGAGGGACGAAAGGGTGGGCGGAGACAGACCACTTGTCTCAGCCCTTCCCTGGGCCAGTCCTCCAGGCTGACATCGAGTCTGCACTAGGCACCTGAGGCCAGAGAGGGACATCCTCGTCAGCTTTGGGCAGGGGGAGAGGGAACAGGCAGTACATTACAGGATCTCACATCACTGGACTAGCCTGCGATTTAGATTCTAGAAGAAAGACGAGTCTGAACTTGTCCTTAAGTGTCCTTAAGTGTCCTCAAGCGGGCAGGTGACCAGGCTGAAGGCTACATTGGCTCTTGGTTTGAGGGGCTACAGTGCATCAGAGCAAGGGAAGCATGGTGGCAAAGCATGAGGTGGCTGGTCATGTTGTATCAGCAGTGTGGAAACAGGGGAGGGGACAGGAAGCAAGGCTAGGCCTCTGCTCTCCAGCAACTCTGCAGCAACCCCCACTTCTGGAAAGTTCCACAACCTTGCAAAATAGATGGGAACTGAAAGTTAAAACATATGAGCCTATGGGAGCATTTTCACATTCAAACCATAACACAGATTGTGCATAGGAGTTGTCATTCTTGGTTGGGTGACCTTAGAAAGATTGCCTCTTAGATCAAAACACTAGCCATGCTGGGTGTGGGGATAATGCCTGTAACCCCAGCCCTAGGGAAGCTGAGGCAGGAAGATCAGGAGTTCAAGGCCAGAGCAAGTGTGGTGGTTTGAATGAGACTGGCCCCCATAGGGTCACAGATTTTAATGATTGCTCACCAGGGAGTGGCACTATTTGAAAGGATTAGGAGATGTAGCCTTGTTGGAGGAAGTGTGTCACTGGGGGTGGGCTTTGAGGTTTCAAAAGCCCATGTCAAGCCCAGAGTCTCTCTCTTCCTGCTGCCTGTAGATCCAGATGTAGAACTCTCAGCTACTTCTCCAGCACCATGTCTGCTTGTATGCCGCCATGCTTCCACCATGGCAACAACAGGCTAAACCTCTGAAATGGTAAGCTCCAATTAAATTCTTCCCTTTATAAGAGTTACTGTGGTCATGTGACTCTTCACAGCAATAGAACACTGACTAAGACAGCAAGTTTGAGACTATCCTGGCCTACACAAGACCCTGTCTCAAACAAAGAAACAACCTTAACTGGAAAGAGCAATTTTTTTTTAATTAAAAGTTTTCCATTCACTTTACATATCAATCAAAGATCCCCCTCTTCCCTCCTCCTGCCCCCCCAGCCTCCTCCTCCCAACCCATCCCTCCACTTCTCCCCCCTGTGGTGGTATTGTGTTCCTCAAAATATTGTGCACCCTAATAAACTTATCTGGGGTCAGAGAACAGAACAGCCACTAGATATAGAGGCTGGAAAATGGTGGCACTCACGCCTTTAATCCTAGCATTCCAGAGACAGAGATCTGTCTGGATCTCTGTAAATTCAAGGCCACATTGGAAACAGCCAGACGTGGTGACACATACCTTTAATCCCAGAAAGTGAGCCTTTAATCCCAGGGAGTGATGGCAGAAAGCAGAAAGATATATAAGGCGTGAGGACCAGGAACTAGAAGCTTTTAGTGGTTAAGCATTCAGGCTTTTGAGAAGCAGCTCAGCTGAGATTCATTTGGATAAGGACTCAGAGGCTTCCAGTCTGAGGAAACAGGATCAGCTGAGGAACTGGCAAGGTGAGGTAGCTGTAGCTTGTTCTGCTTCTCTGATCTTCCAGCATTCACCCCAATATCTGGCTCTGGGCTTGTTTTTATTAATAAGAACTTTTAAGATTCCTGCTACACCCCCCCCCACACACACACACACAAGAAGGCAAGACCTCCCATGGGGAGGCACATCCAGTGGAGGCAAGTCCAAGCCCCTCCCCCTGCCTTAAGGCTGCAAGAGGTGTCCCATCATAGGTAGTGGGCTCCAAAAAGCCCGCTTATGCACCAGGATGGATTCTAATTCCACAGCCAGGGGCCCCACCCAAGCAGATCAAGCTATACAACTGTCTCCCCATGCAGAGGGCCCAGCCCAGTCCCATGCAGGCTCCACAGCCATTGATCCAACTTTCATGAGTTCCCACTAGTTTGGTTTGATTGTCTCTGCATGTTTCCCCATCATGATCCTGATGCCCCTTGCTCATAGAATCCCTCTTCTCTCTCCCCGACTGGACTCCTGGAGCTCTGCCTGGTTCCCGGCTGTGGATCTCTGCATCTGCTTCCATCAGTCGCTGGAGAAAAGCTCTGTGATGACAGTTAGGGTATTCACTGACCTGATCACTGGGGTAAGCCAGTTCAGTTCAGGCACCCTCTCCACTATTTCTAGTAGTCCAAGCTGGGGTCATCCCTGGGGATTCCAGGGAACTTCCCTAGCACCCGGTTTCTCTCTATCCCCATGATGTCTCCGCTATCATGGTATCTATTTCACTGCTTTCCCAATCCATCCCTGTTCCAGAAGAGCAACATTTTCATTTGTATAAAAGGCCCTCATCTCAACAGGCCAACAGAAAACAAATGTTAGCCTTGGCTGTTGTTAGGAGATCCTTCACCATGCCTCTGGTTGTACAGTATCAAGACGGGGGCAGGCTGCCTATGCTCCTGCATCAGCCCTCCATTCACGTGCAACTGAGGGCCCCCTGCCTCCGTCAGTCTGTGGCTCTTCCTTGGGGCAAAGGAAGTTTGTATGATCTATATGGATTATCTATTATAGTCTACACATACCATTGTAAGACGAATTGCTAAATGGTCTTATTAATAAAAAGTCCGGAGCAAGATATTGGGGTAAAAACTTAGAGATCAGAAAAGCAGAAAGAAGCCAGCCACATTCTTACCACTTGGAAATCCTCAGCCAAAGAGACCTACTTCCTGTATACCCACACCTATATGCCTTTCTGTTCTGCATCTCACTTCCTCTCTCTGCCCAGCTACATCACTTCCTGTCTGTCTGTACAGACCTCCAGACCTCTAAAGGTAGTGCTGGGATTAAAGGTGTGTGTCACCATGCCTGGCTCTGTTCCTAGTGTGGCCTTGAACTCACAGAGATCCTGATGGATCTCTGCCTCCCAAATGCTAGGATTAAAAGCGTGTGCTATCATTGCCTGACCTCTATGTTTAATATAGTGGCTGGCTTTTTCCTCTGATCCTCAGATAAGCTTTATTAGGGTGCACAATATTTGGGGGGGATACAATATATCACCACATACCATCATTGGTGGCTAGGACCCCAGCCACCTCTCCATTAGGTAGGTAGGGAGGCACTATCTGTCTAAAACTTTCTCTTCTCTCCTGATGCAGGGCAGAGTGGAACTGAGAAGGCAGACACTGCTGCTTCCAGGCTAAATATTTGCCTCTCCCTCCGCTGTCTGAGGAACCACAGAAGCACTGCCTGTCTGCTTCCCACATGGCCACAGCTTCGCTGTCATCGGCGGTAAAGGGGCAGGAGGAGGTGTCTTTCTCTGTCGGTACCAATAGCTCTATGTTGTTCTCTGTACTTCGGCCCCCATGTTCTAGAGCAGGAGTGACTGCTCCACATCGTCAGTGTGGCGGGACCTAGAGTCCCCAAAGAGGAGATAGGCCTCCAGGCATATCTGTGTAGGAATTTTTTTGAATAGGCCAACAGAAAGATGAAGATGCATCTTTGAGTGTGGGTCACACCAGTTCATGGGCCAGCATCCTGGACTGATCCTGCGCTGAGCACCAGCATCCATCTCTTCCTGCTTCCTGACTGCAGAAGCAATGTGACAGGCACCTCATGCTCCTGCAGCCACACGTCCCTGCCACAATGCACTGGACCCTCAGATTCTTCCTCCCTTAAGTGGTTTTTGTCACAGCAGACTAACTAACTATAATACAATGGATACACATTGAATTTTGCTTGTGTTTTTAACCAGCCCATTATTGGCTGGGATTAGTGGAAAGATTCATTTTCTGAACTGCCACCTAGCCCATTGTTGACATTATCATCACGAGGATGCCCTCTGCCATGGTCGCTCGTCACCCAGTTAGCCACACAAAGGCCTGAGCAACATCAGCACCAGAAGGGCCATGTCCACCCTGCCTGCCAGGGAGTGAGAACCCAGAACCCTCAATCCAGGTCAGTTTTTGTTCTGCCGGAGGATGATTGCAAATTCTCAAAGTGGGGTACCCTTGCTTAGGGTACACTTTGTGTCTGGCCTTTCAGTCTGCCGCAAGAGAAGCGGCAGGGCCTCCAGAGTGAGCAAGCCCACAGGCCCGCCCTCACTGTACAGACACATGCAAGTCTTTCTCATCCATAAAGGATGCCACGTAGTGTGTGCTCCTCCATGCCTGTGTCGGGAAGATACTTCCTTCTCAGTGTGCAAACCCCTTCATTCTCTGTGCTTGCCCACTGCAGCCCTGGGAAGGACAACACTGTGCATTTTGCTTGTGTTTCCACTGGCCCAGTACTGATGAGCATTTGAGGTGATTCCACGGTTCTGAGATGATTCAGCCACAGAGCAATCTGATCGTGCCTCCTTGGGCAGCTGACACCATGCTTTTCAAAAGAACTCTCAAACCCACCTGTCAGGCAGTGGGCTGTGTGGTCTCACTTTAGGGATAGATGTGGGGGTGGGGAGTAGACGTTGTCGGTCATTGGCAGCTGCACAGTATGTGTCCCTGAGGTAAACAGGTCCCCAAGACTGCAGACTAAACACTCTTCTGCCCACTTGCAGCTCTCTTCACTAGAACTTTACAGACCACACCTTTCATTTTATTTAAGGGCCCAGGAGAGGCAAGTGTGGGGTTGTGGTGGACACTGAATGACCATAGAGAACATGCCTCCCCCACATGTAAAGCCCCTTTGTACCAGAGATCTCATCCCAACCCATCTGGCTTTTTCTTTCCATTTAAAAATGATGAAATTAAAGCTCAGAAAGGTGACTGCTCCCAAGCCACACAAGAAGTTGTGGCCGAGTCAGAACAGGGAATCCTGTATGGTCATACGCTGCGTCACACTGGGGATATGCTCTGAGGAATGCCACTGGGTGATGCCATCACCGAGCACCCAGCAGAGCCTGTGGCGACTGATATGAACAGAGATGCCTATGACAGCAGTAGGCAGTCTAGTCTAGTAGGGTGTCCTGTTGTGGGTGCAGTCCTCATCTGCCTAAAACGTTATGCATCCATGACTGACCTACTGAAAGAGACAGGATGGCTGAGCATGTAACCGCACAAACAAAAAATACTGCAGAAAATGTGGAGAAAAAAAGAATAAAAGAAAAATCCAACCTGGGGCGGGAAGGTTATTATGAGTTTGAAGCTAATCTGAGCCATACAGTGAGGGCTACACAGCAAGATCCCATCGACGACGACGACGACGATGATGACCACGACGACGACGACGATGCTAAAGGAACGACAGAGCCCACAGCAACGGAGTGGGTACGTACAGGCACTTAAAGCATCACATCCATAGGCAAGAGCAGAAAGAATAAGCACATGGACCGCACTTTCTCGCTCTCTTAGTGCTCAGCTAGCTTTCTCCACTCTTATACAGGGCTCATGAGGTAGTGTTGCCCACAGCGCGCTAGGTCCCCCTACATCAATTAATAATCAAGACAATTACCCACAGACATGCCCACAGGCCAGCCTGACGTAGGCAATTCCTCAACTGAGGCTCTTAATTGATTCTAGGTTGTGGCAACTTGACAATTAAAAACTATCAGGCACTGGAGAGACATCGCCGTGGTTAAGAGCACTCCCATGGGGGCTTTTGTGGAGCCCCTGAGTTCTGTTCCCAGCAACACCCATGCCAGGCAGCACACAACCACCATTGATTCCAGCTCCAGGGGATCCAAGTTCTATTCTGGCCTTGGCTGGCACAAGCATATCTCTCTCTCTCTCTCTCTCTCTCTCTCTCTCTCTCTCTCTCTCT
>CABHPH010150594.1:0-43240 GCA_902168325.1 Peromyscus nudipes
TGGGGGGGGCAGGAAGATGGGAGGGAAGTAGGAGGAATAGAAAGAGGGAAAATTTATCAGGATATATTGTGTGAGAAAAGAATCTATTTTCATTTAAAGGAAAACAAAAAATGCAAAACTAACAACTATAATAACACAACGCTTCCATTAAAGTTTAGAGGTCTCCAAACCAACTCTGTATTATAATATTTTCTTTAACTATTACTCAAGTTAATTTGTCAGTTCTTCTAAAATTAATTTTGCTGTTGTATTCACTAGTTTTGCATTTTAAAGTTTGCATGCTAGTATTTTTCACATAGAACTGAACTTTAGCTTTACATCTAATAGAGCATTTATGACTCTAGAGCAATAAGATGGAATTTAGCATCCTTTCTGGAACAACAGGAAGTGACCAAATTATTGCTTCTTCTATTGCATTGATCTGTGTGTCTGTTTTTGTTTCAATATCATGCTGTTTTCATGACTGTGTCTCTGTAGTATAACTGGAGGTAAGTACGGTAAAGTCTCCACTGTTAGTCTTTTTTTTTTTTTTTTTTAAAAGGGGGTTTTTTAGTGGCGTAACTTACAAGTGAAGGGATAGGTAGGTTGCAGGCTCTAGGAAAGGCATGGCACAGTCCTGAGGTGTTCTCTGGAGAACTCTGCTCCGTCAGCGTACAGGGTCCAGGAACCAAGGGAAGGCCGTGTATCCAGATCTGGGGTCTTCAGGGTCCTCTCTTGGCCCTACCTTGTAGGCGTGACAGTTGCCGAAGCCTCAATAGGGGTTGGAACTTCCAGACCAAAGCTGGAATGGCTACCCACTACACACCCCCCATTCCCATCTCCTCCAGGGCAAATCCCCTGGGGATTCAATTCAACCTGGTAGATTCAGTCCAGGCAGGTCCAGTCCCCTCCTCCCAGGCTGAGCGAAGTGTTGCTAAGGATTGCTTTGGTTATCTGGAGTTTAGGGCTTCTATAAGAATTTTAAGAATCTCTATTTCTGTGGCATAGGGATTTTGATTGAGAGTACATGGTAATTTGTAGATTGGAAACTGCCCTGGAAGATTGGTCACTTCTACAATATTAATTCTTTCAACATTTTCTTTGACTTCTGTATTGCACATTTCTTCCAGCTTGGATACTTACACTCATTACAGTTTAGTGAGCTTTTCTTCTGTCCCCAGTTCAATCCCATGTCCTTCTAGCACATCTCGAATTTAATGAATTGAAATTTTTGGTTTGAGTTTAAAGAACCTTTGGTTCTTTATGAAAATAGTTTTCATTCTTTGTTTATGGTCTGCATTTAAAGATCAGTTATGGCCCTTTTTGATTGTAATCATCAACCAAAATGTTTTCTTCAGATAATTTGGAGTTTTTGTCTGGAAATGTGGTATTCAGATCTTCTCAAGCTTGATTTATGCACTTTTACTTTTTCCCAGGTCCTCTGTCAGTGTTTCAATCCTCTGTACCGAGTATTTCAGTGCTGTTTGTCTTTCTGACTTATCTGTCTTTATAGAGTGTTGCTTTTTATTCTGGTACGTGGTGGTATAAGTTTACTAGTGGATAAATCCTTTGCTTTTGAGAAATTTTAAGAAGAATAAAAAATAAAATAAATAAAAAAATTTAAGTGATAATGTCTTGGTCTGCTGCTCAGGTGGATTTGAAGCTCAAGGGACCCTCCTGCCTCAGCCATGCAGGTAGCTTGGGGTACAGAAATGTGCCACTGTGCTAGATGCCTTAGTGCTGTTTCTAAGCTGGTTTAGGTAAGGCCATGTCTGCATGTAGTAGAGAAGTCCTATTTTTATCCTATGTGCTCTAACTCTGGGAGACTGCCAAGGTCTCCATGGAGTTCAGAGCTCCTCAGCATGTTTTAGATCGTCACTTAACAATATAATGATCAAAGGCTGGGGGAGACCCTGGTGCATTACCCCAGTCACTACTTTGTGTAGTTTTAATTAATTCTCGAGTAGTTGGCTCTGTAAACGTCAGTCGACTATTTCAATATCCCAGTACTCCTATAGTCCTCAGATATTTTCTGTCCTGATTATACTTCGTGTCTCTAAGCTAAAGTCTAGAAAATACCCTCAGAGAGAGCACTGGCCAGATCTTCTGGTTTCTTTCATGTGTTGCCTTCTCTCAAGGATCATGGGTCTGTACTTGTTTTTGCTAAAAAACTGAAAAGTATCAATTCATACACTTCTGTTGTTTCACTTTTGGTCTGGTTTGTAGTGGCTCTGCTGTCCTGGTATAAGCTAGTTCACTGTGACTGGGGCTGGAAGTACCAGTTAACTTAACCTGCACATTTAGAATGTGTTCTCAATATTCTTGTTATGTTGTGAGACAGAAAAATTTCATTTTTTTGTATAGATATCCAAGTAACCCAACATAATTTCTTTGAACATCCTTCCCTGCAGAATTAGAACAGAACCTTTTCCTACTTTCCTGAAAACAAAACAAACGAACAAACAAAAACCCAAAACATGCTAACTCTTCTGAATTTTCATGCTGTTTAGATTCGGTGTACTGGATTTTCCTCTTCTGGGAAAGAGCTGTTGATACTTCTTTGCATCTAAAGGTAGTACATTAGATAATGATAACAATCCAGGGTTATGGATTAAGAACCTTGTCACCTGAGATGACAATAGAAATCAGTAGCAAAGTTAGCTTATTAGAGCTTCAGAATCCATTGTTTCCAGTTTCCTTTCCAGTTTCTTGGTACCAGAATGCAAACCCTTTAAATAGTTTTGATTTCTTTCTACACTATTTGATGCTTTTTGAAGGGATAGAGTAATGACTAATAGTTGCACTATTACAGCTGATAGCAAAAACACTAAAAGTTTTCATCAATATAATTGTCTCCTGTTAGTCACTGTGGTGACTAGTCTCCACAGATGGCTTCTCAATGAACTCACACTCTTTGGAGCCCTCTCCTCTGTACCCTATGCACTTGCCATGTGCGACCAAGGTACTGGAACAATAAACAACTTCTGAGGTAGATCTTAAGAGTATGTCTGTTTTTCACATTTTGGGGAAAGCCATGTTCTACATAAGAAATTCACCAGTCAGAGATTGTGATTTGTGATGGTTCTCAACTATCATGTAAAGACCTTGCTTGGAGGAAGAAAAGAAGGAAGAGGGGAATGAGGGAGGAAAACAGCAGCAGAGTGAGATGTGTGGAGCAGGATGGGGAGGGCAGGGAAAGGGAAGTGAGTAGCTGGAAGGTTCCTCTGCTCCCGCCCGGCCCTGCCCAGCCCGACCTAGCCCCGTGATCCCTTAGCCGCTTATAGAATAATCACTCAGAGGCTTAATATTATTTACAAACTGTATGGCCTATGGCAGGCTTCTTATTAGCTAGCTCTTATAATTTAGCCCATTTCTATTAATCTATAAGTTGCCATGTAACCATGGCATTACCGGTCTACTGGCATCTTGCTGCTCCTTCGGCAGTGGCTGGCATCTCTCTCTCCTCTCCTTTCTTCTCCCTGTGTGTCTGCTTGGATTTCCCACCTGCCTATAAGCTGTCTTGCCATAGCCAGTGGGAACAATAAGTATTCACAACCTACAGAAAGACATCCCACAGCAGAGGAGAGAGACTCTGTTAGTTACAGACATGTTTACTTCTCATCTAGTCATCTGCATGAAGATGTTCTAGCAGAATTCTTATCTCACTGAGCCCCCATCTCCAGCCACCATCTCACTGCAGCCACACAAGAAATCTATAAAGTAAATTGCTTACTAAATGATGAAACATAATATTTTAAGCCACTAAGTTAATGGGTAATGTAATTTGCTGAGAAGTCATAGATAACCAAACAGTTAGAGTAATGACCACAGAGAAATGAAATCAGTGAAATAAGCAACTCATGTCTAAATAATTGCTGCTTGAAATGAGCTTTTGTCTTCTCCAAAATGTTAGACTCTACACAACATTTTACCATTAAAGAGCTATCATTATTTAATTTAATTGTTCTCTCTGCGTTTAATTGGAGGTTGAGATGACCCACTGCTTCAGCTGCCATTACTGAATTAATTTAACATGATTTTATTATGTAACATGGAGACTCACTTCTATTTGTAGTGGTTTGACTTTAACAATCAAATAATTATTCTTTTCCTTCTTAAAAGTGATTATTTTATTTTATTATTACTGTGTGTGCATACGATGACCATGTGTGAATGTGGGTGTGAACATGCCATGGAGTGTGAGTGGACAGATGGCACTCTCAGGTGTTGATGTCCCTTTCCCATGAGTCCCAGGGTTGAACTCAGCGGGTTAGGTTGCCCAGCAAGTGCTTTGACCCACCGAGCCATCTCACTGGTTCAACTGCGTTTCCTCTCTAGTGATATTATTTTTATTATCTATCTATACACAGATTAAAAAAAAAAAATTTTTATGCATGCTTAATTGCCAAAAAAAACAAAACAATAAAAATATTAACTGTTTCCTAGTTGTCCTCATGAACAGTAGTGATTTGTGGCAACAGTTACTATTTGGGGAAATTACTTTAACGGAAGGGTTGGTTGCTTATTCCCAGCTTATTCCTGCGACTCTTTCTTTGTTCAAATGGAACATAATCTTTTCTTCAGAAGGATGCCTGTTGACTGAGGGTGTTTCTCTGAGTCTCTTAGCAGTCCTGTCTCCTGCTTTGAGGTTTTGATGGGAACTGCTCTTGCCTGTGCTTCCTGCTCTTGTGCTGCACCATGACGTCATCAGACGAGAGCTGCCTAGCCATGCTTTGTTGCCTGTGTGTCCAATATGCTCTAACAGTGGAGCAGAATTCTTCATTAGGTTCACCATGTAGCTTTGTTGTACAATGTCATTGTTGGTGACTATGGCATTTAGAAAATATTTGTGTCAGTTATTACTTAGAATCTAGAGAAAATGGAAAACACAGTGAAGTACTAATTTCCTTGAAATTATAGGTGTTCCTAAAATATAAAGCAGTGCAGAACGACATGTAAAACAAAAATATTGATTTACATGGCTCGTAATTCACTCTCTCCCTTCTACATTATGGCAGATACTAGTTTAGAAAGCAAATCAGGGTGTATAAGGAGCTAATAAATGCACCAGCATTTATTGTCCCCTGGGTAAGTTATTTACTAAGTACAGACTCTGAAATTGGACTGTGCTATTGTATAAACGGAAAGCTAGACCATGTTGTTGCTTAGAAATGGTGTTTTATAATGGAGTAAGAGATCAATGGTCTAATAAGCAGCTCTCTTAAAGTTTCTAAAGGGGAAAATGTTCACCCTCTGCCATCTATGTTCTAGTGGCGAGAGAATACCTTTGAAGCAAAATGGAAAATCATGAAGAATGTGGGTGAGAAGAGGCAGAAAAGAACTAAATATATGTTTAAAACAATGGTTGTATGATAAATCAAACACTGAATTTGGTGTCAAATGACCTGTGGTTTACTATTGGTTTCTCCACTCATGTTTGCACTCATAAAGAATCATTTATCCAGAAAGTCTTATGAATTATTGAACTCGAATCTCCCTTATTGCAGTTATGAGAGTGACACAAGATTTGTTATTCTTTTCATTGTATGAGTGAGAAAGACTTAATCATGGGGCAGGGATTACTTTCTTAATCATATAATAGTTTCCTAGCCAAGAAGTTTGATAATTTTCCTGGCACAAACATTGAGTATGAATAAGTTCAGACTTCAACATTGCTGTAGTAGTTAACCAATATGCAAAAACCAACCAGTGCAAGCCCCCAGCAACTACAGTGATCTACTTGCTTACTATATTCCCTCTCTGTTTTTGGTTGCTAAACAGAACACTCTATCTTTTATTGTTTGCTGAGTAATTCCAAGAAGAGGACCATAACTGCTGTTTCTCCCTCTCTTTTCCTTATATACACCATGGAATTTATGACCTGTCACTTCTGGGATGAGGAAGCCAGAGGAGAGCATTCATAATTTCTTGGTTCCTTCCCTTAAGATCCTCTGAAGTCTTTTCCAAACATTATACTTCTTTAGTAGTAAATGATAACATTTTCAGGAGTTCATCTTTTGTGTGTACTCAGATTTCCAATAAACTAAAGCACTCTTGGGTGCAATGCTCTTACACTGCTTCCAAGAGGTAAAACGAGCCAGGAGGCAGGTCCTTGTCCCCAGCGGCACATGGACCTACAAGTTGGCAGATACCAATCAATGAGGTTTCAGTTTCAATGTGACACAGTCGTTTCAGATTCACCTTGAGTTTAATGTTCCTGGAGCTTCCTCCAGAAGACTAAATTACTTCTCTAGTGAACTCCGGTAGCTGGTGTCTGGGCTGTCTACAGGTAGACAGTTTTATATCTTAAAGATGGGACACTAGATTGTTTCAGAAAACTCGTTTGAAATAATGCCTAGTTTTCTAAATTTTCTTGAGGTTGCCCTAACAATGCACATGATTTTTAACAGAAATGTATCTTTTGGGGTTATAAAAGGCAAAATACAATAGCCTTTTATTAAATCATCGATCTTTTTATTGTTCTTGGAATTGCTAAGACTATGACTATGTTGAATAAAAACATTTCAGAATCTCAGTCACTGCCACAACCTCACTATGCAAAGGTGTGTTTCTCGTGAAGGATAATGCTAACTAATGCAGAACTTGCATTCTGAAGTTTTGAGGGGTAAACAAGCAATATGAGAAATACAAAATAGACAATAAAACTCTTGACTGTAATACTTTTCCAGTAGTGACTTAAAATGGATTGAAATTTTTAAAGGAATGAAAATTTCTTTCAGTGATTTTGTGAAATATTTACATTTGCTGTGGTACTTAAAATATCTCAACCTAAAATTTCTAGTTTCTGTGGATTTTGGTGCAGGCTTCTAATCTTGGTGGAAAGGGACACATTGGAAAGCTTTCTTTATGACTTGTGTCTGGTTTCTAAACTTTGGGTAATTATTGGATCCTGATAGCCCATAGACCAAATTGTGAGTACTTGAGTTACTTCAGATGACTGGCAAGATTGGACATTGCTGTCCTTAGCTTGAAGTTCTGGTGTCCTTGAAAAGAATTTGGAAGGAAAAAGAGGGTGAAAAAAAGAGGAAAGATAGGAGCCAGTGCCCTGAAACTTGCTCTTGGCTTTCTGTTGAAGGCTACTTTTTTATCAGCTTGTTTGTTTTCTAAATGTGGATGGGAGAACGTTGTCATATGCCTGCTCATGGTGTGTAATTTCTAAGCAGATTCAGATGTGTTACAGGAAGGACAGGACATGTAGGTTCTGAAGTCAACTCAGTGTGGCCCAGGGTCAGTAGTGGCTGACTGCTTGTCTATTGCTGTGTTATGGTGGTCAACGCAGTATGCTGTAGAGTGACAAACCAAGGCTGTCCTTCGTGGGCATTCCCTTGTCTCCTCATTCTTTTGCTTTTATGTCTATAGTCTCACCTCAGTGTCTGTTGGATGAAATAAATTCTGCAATTGGGCCTCAATCTACTATGATATAATTAAATGAAATATATCACTTTGAACTCCCTTCCTGATCATACGGGTTTTTTTTTTGGCTGGGTAACAGAGACTAATTGTTTAACATTCAACATCTCATTTTGCTCCTCATTAAAGTGGAAATGGCATTATTAAGCTAATAGGATTATGGTGAAGATTATGTATGATATGTGCCTAGAACATACAGAAAGTCTTAAATGAAGGCACCTTATTGTTACTATCATTGCTATTACTAACAATGTATTAACAGGGATGTTGAATAAGCAAAATTTATGGGAAAACAACTTTACCATGGCTCTCCACTGCTCCTTTAACATTTGTCTAGTGGTAGAGTTCAGCCAACTTCTCCTTGAAAGGCAGACATCCTGTGAATCTGCTCACCATTCATGACTACAAGACAATGGGTTCACTCTAATTTAAAAAATACACCACCAATTGAAAAGTTTCTCAGGTTATTAAATAGTCAAATTCTGAACTTGACTTAACTTTAAGATTTTTTTTCCTCCTCCAAGCCAGGGTGTGCTGCAGGCCGGATGTATTTGGCTTGAGAAGGAGGCAAGTGGAAGGGCACTCCACTTAGAAATTTTACCTTGTAAATAGACACATGAACTATTTACTACTAGAAGCTAAGCTAAGCTAGAATCTAATGTAGCAAACCAAGAGCCCTTTCTTTCCTCCTCATCCACCCTTTTAGTCAAAGTTTGCTGCCCTTCCTAATCCAGGCTGGAAGGAGAGAGCAGAAAAGGCCGTCTACGTTGGAGTTACTGTAAAATGACCTTCTATGCCTTGCCCACATGGTGTGCAACTTGACTCCTTCCGAGTGCTGTTGTACAAGGCTCCCGCTGAGTGCATTTATAGTTTTCTTCTAGTGATGAGAGCAGTACATTTTATCCTTTCCCCCCCAGCTGCTTCCCATATACTGCTCTTTTTTTCCTCCTATTTCCCTGGTCCTCCCTAATGTAAGAAGAAATGAGAGGGGCTTTAGTCTAGCTAATTCTTTTATGTGAGAGATTAATATTCATGTATCTTTTGCCCTGAAAAGTGCTAGAATTAAAGGATTATATCAACGACTTTGTTAATTTTCTCTTTCTTTGTTGGCCAAAGAGGCAGGGGACCCATCTTTGACTCAGTCCATCTAAGATGGAAGCAAGCAGGAGGACAGAGTCCCTGCTTCTAGAGGGACTGAAAGTCCTGCATGCCAGCAGCTGTGGAGGCTCTTTCCACCTCACCCTCTGTGGCTCCTTCCCAGAGAGCTTTTGCACAGACCTTTCCTTGTCTGCTCTTTGTAATGGTGCATCTCCTTTGTGTCTGAAAGACTTTCAGAATCACTCAAAGTGTTCTCGTTAATTTCTTCCAAAATTTGCATTTTGGCAGGAGACTTTTCAGATTTCTTTCCAATCGGGTTGTGTTTCTTCAGCAAAAACATCCAGTGTCATGCCGCTTTTTAGACCTATGTTTTACAGCCTTTAAAAATCTGCTTTGTTTTGTGTGCCCTCTGTCTTAGCTGGGCTTTGTGACCCTCCTTCTACCTTGTGTAAGCTGATCCCTCTGTCCTAGCTTGCTGAACATTTGTCTCTGCCTTGTTCCTGGTCACTAGGTTCTTTCTTTTCTGTTTGTCCAACACATACCCTTTTAGGGTAACTTGTTTTAGAAAATTATTTTATGTCAAGTGTCATACTTTGCAGATAACATTTTCATTTTAACTCAAATGAGTGAGCAGTGTGGGACTTACAGGTGCCTTGGAGGAAACAGGAGAAAACACTTCAAACTCTTCAAGCCACAATAGTGAGCTGCCTCCTCAGCTTATGTCAATGGCTGGCTTTGCCAATTCCTGCCTATATGGGGCTACATCAAGAATAACTCTCCCTTTTCTGTAGCCATAGCTAAAATACTCCAAGAAGACCACAAGTTTAAGGAATGTTACTTGGTTTTCTGTCACAGTTTTATTTGTGGAAATAATTGCCACAGGTGGAAATAAAAATGTAACGGCATAGTTTTAGAGAGCTAGGTTCGAGATTGATGCTGTGGGATGTCTTTCTGTATGCTGTGAATGTGTATTGCTTCCATTGGAAAATAAATAAAGCTTCTTTGGCCTATCGCAAGGCAGCTTAGAGACAGGCAGGAAATCCAAGCAGACATACGGAAAGAAGGGTGGAGTCAGGGAGATGCCAACCTGCCGTCCAAAGAACAACATGTAACGGGACACAGGTAAAGTCACAGAACATATGATGATATATAATTTTAATAGTAATGGGTTGAATTAAGTTGTACAAGCTAGCTAGCAAAAAGAAAGAAGCCATAGGTCATATAATATGCAAATAATATTAAGCCTCTGAGTGATTATTCTATAAGTGGCTGTGGGACTGCAGGGCTGGGTGGGATTGGAAAAACAGGGACTGCGGGGTCAGATGGAACCGGAGAAACATATGCTACAGTTTGGCACACAACATGGGGCTCTCAAATGTCCATAAGGCCTAAAAGAGCTAAGAAGGGCTTCTAAACACAAAGTAGCAGAGCCGAAAACAGCTTCCTACTTATATCTCTCATGCAGGACATGGTACAGAGATGCCACAGCATTCAGGCTTGAGCACAACATGGCAGATTCCCACCTCGATACCCAGAGATGTCTCCAAGCTGTGCAGCATGCTGCATGGAAGATTTAGCTTTTACTCATACAGACAAAAAAGGTTTATGGGCTAGCTGCATGCTGCCTGATGATAGCATGGACCCCAAAGTTGGCAGGGTAAGCATGACTCTCCTGGGTAACTCTGCCATGTTGGGAAGTTAAGATGGGTGGAGTCAGCTTTGGTTCTAGCCACACTGCAGTTTAAAACAATGGTCAGAAGCTATAAACAATCATAAAAATATAATTTAAAGATAATAAATAAAATCCTTAAAAAGGAAAATGAAGTAATATAAAAAAATAAGCCATGTAAAGATAGAAATTACACAAAGAATCTGGATTATATTTTCTCTGGGATTTTTAACTAGAAAAAGACATTTGATTATAAAGGCTACTCAGTTAAACCAATATGTATATTTTAAAGGTATCCTGACTTCAAAATTTATGTCTAGGGATACGTTGTTTTGGAAAAAAAGTTCTGCTTTTGTTTCTACAGAAGATGAAAGCCTATGGATTGCTTCCAGGCTAACATAGTTTGATCAACCAAGACCCCTTGAAAGGTCGATACAGCCTCACAGACTACTGCAGTGAAGATTTAACTATAATTCTTAGTTTTCTCAGGATCCCCATAAGATTGCCAACACACCCAATCAGCAAAAAGTATATGAAAAGCTACGCCCAAATTCCCAAAATATTGTTTATAAATGTGTATCATGAATCTTAAAAGGTCTTATTAATAAAATCAAACCCAGGGCCTGGTATTGGGGTGAATGCTGAAAAATCAGAGAAGCAGAATAAGCCACAGCTACCCCACCTTGCCAATTCCTCAGCTGATCCTGTTTCCTCAGATTGGATGCCTCTCCGCTGAACTGTGCTGCTCAAAAGCCTAAAAGCTTAACCAGATCTAGTTCCTCATCCTCACGCCTTAAATATCTTTCTGCTTTCTGCCATCACTTCCTGGGATTAAAGGCGTGAATAACCATGCCTGGCTGTTTCCAGTGTGGCTTTGAACTCACAGAGATCCAGACAGATCTCTGCCTCTGGAATGCTAGGATTAAAGGCATGTGTGCCACCATTTTCTGGCCTCTATATCTAGTGGCTGTTCTGTTCTCTGACCCCAGATAAGTTTATTAGGGTGCACAATATTTTGGGGAACATTATATCACCACATAAATGTTTATTTTTATTTAAAGAGAGTTGATTATAAATGCAATCTCTTTCTAAAGAGGAAAAGGGGATATAGATATGATAGGATGAAAGGATAAATTATCGAATCTACTTTTAAAGAGCAACAACTTGTTTGAAATATTTTACATTGTTATGGATTTTAGATTATTGATATAAATTTAAAGTTAATTTTGTTATACTGTATATACATTTCTACTCTTGTTTAAGGTATTATTTTATGCAACTCATTTAAAATTGTAATATGTAATTAAATACAGATTAATAATTTGTCATCTATGATAATCAAACTTATAATCACATTTTTAAAATTTTCTAGGTATACATAGATATATTTCAATTAGGTAGGTAATCTTCAGATACTTCAAAGACCTACAGAATAAACATTTATAATATTTTAAGAACTTAGACTTTTCTGGACATTGAAACATGTCTGTTCCTGGCAGCATCAATCTACTTCAGAGAAGATAATGGACACTGAAGAAACTCCATATGGAGTTTGCTTTCTTTATGGCAAAAGTTAGCCATTTGGGCAAGAAACTGCTCTTGCCTGGACTGTTTGACAGTATGTTATATAAATTGGACATGCAGGACCCATAGGAAGATGACCAATAAACTTTACAAGATGAGATGGTCCTTCAGGTTCCTGCTTCACAGAAGAAACTGCCAGACGTTCTGCAGAACACAGAGGAAAGTGACTGGCAAACTTTCCTTAAAATTTCATGCTCCACTAAAAGCTATGCCAGAGACTCTAGGCCCATAGGCTAAAGATGGATGCTCCAACGTTACAGAGGAACTTTGGATGACTGTCCAGGCAGCCAGATGTCTCTTTCATTCCTAGAATTATGGAAGTTGCTTATAATGCACTTCCTGTTTACTTAGGTAATATTATATCCTTCTGGGGTCTTTGATGGAGTTAAAGACTAGATAGATATAATTATAATTTACCTTAGTCATGCATGATAAAAGATAAATTAGATATAATATTTAAACTCACAAAATAGGATAGATGACAAGAATATTTTCCTTAATTTTGCCAAATACAAATAAACTAGATATTATAACCGTAATTCTTGCTTGATAACTGTTTTATTACATATATTTTTACTATGTTAAAATTAAAACCTTCCTTTTTGATTAGCCAGAAAAGGGGAAATGCTGTGGGATGTCTTTCTGCATGCTGTGAATGTGTATGGCTCCCACTGGATAATAAATAAAGCTTCTTTGGCCTATGGTAAGGCAGCTTAGAGACAGGTAGGAAATCCAAGTAAAGATACAGAGAGAAGAAGGGTGGAGTCAGGGAGATGCCAACCTGTCATCCAAAGAATAACATGTAATGGGACACTGGTAAAGCCATGGAACATGTGGTGATATGTAGATTAATAGTAATGGGTTGAGTTAAGTTGTTCAAGTTAGCAAGCAAAAAGCAAGAAGCCATAGACTATATAGTTTTCAATTAATATTAAGCCTCTGAGTGATTATATTTTATAAGTGGCTGCAGGACCATGGGACAGGATGGAACTGGAGAAACTTATACTACAGGTTAACTCATATGTAATCTTTTAATTATTTTTGCTGGGCTATTGTCACCAAATCAGTGTCTTGCATTTTTCTGCTCCTATACCACAATCAGTATGGGGGATTTCTGATGGCAGAGCTGTGGGATATTTTGCTCATACACCAAGCAAGCAAGCAAACCAATAACCAAGCAAACATGATTCAGCAATGAGTGCCAGCCAAATATTCTTTGACCCAATTCATGATGCTATGGGCTCAAGGTAGCATTAGATCCCACAGGTTGAGGGTTGAGTTCTTTAGACTTTAGCTGTCAGTTGTAGATGTGGGGGTGTTACACCTGTGCTTCTGACCAACCAGCTATAAATAAATGTTCTCACAATTTCTTCCTTAGGTTAAATTCCCTGAGTAGCTCACGGAATCAGGGAAACTACCTTTACCAGTCACGTTACAGGATGTTACAAAGGATATAAATGAGGAGATGTACAGGGCAAGGTGTGGTGAAGGGACATAGAACTCCTGTCCCTCCCTTGACATAGAACCTTGCCTACCTTAAGGAGCCAGTGATGAAACAGGAATTGTGAATCAGTCTTGAGGGATGTCAAAGGAGACTTGATCAATCAGTCAGAAGCAAAAAAAGAATTGAAATTTGTCTCTTGTGCTCAGAATTGAAGGGAGAAACTGAACACTGTGTATCTTTTAGAGGTAACATAAATGGAAGAAAACCTTGTATCTGGATTTGTTTCAGTTGCTGTTCTGTTGCTGTGAAGAGACACCATCACCAAGGCAACTTGCAGAAAAAAAAAGTTGCTTGGGGCCTTATGGGTCCATAGGGTTAGAGTCCATGACTGTCACAGTGGGGAGCATGGCAGCAGGCATGCAGACATGGTACAGGCAGGTAGCTGAGAGCTCACATCTCATCCACAAGCCTGAGGCAGAATGAGAGAGAGACATTGGAAACGGCTTGGGCTTTTGAAACCTCAAAGCCCACCCTGGGTGACACACCTCCTCCTATCTGGTCACACCTCCTAATCTGTCCCAAACAGTTTGACCAACTTGGAACCAAGTGTTCAAACATCCGAGCCTATGAGGGCCATTCTCACTTAAACCACAATAGAGCTATAATGAGAAATGAGGGTTGTAAGAAACTTGAACTCAAATGCATTTCTTTTTAACAGAAGTAACTTTTTCTTTGTTTATAGAAGCATAATAACTAGGAGATTAAGTTTTACAGGTTATGAGAAAAAACTTGAGATTTTAATAATATGTTTTAGAAAACTGAGCATTTGAGTATAGCCTAAATTTCAATACGGTTGAAACATGAGATGCTATCAAGTGAATTTATCAACATTCATTTTCAATTCAGTAACAAACAAATATTTTTATTAGAATGTGCAGGAACGATAGTTAAACTTGATCAGTTCTCTAGAGAGGCACCTGCCAGTTTCCTCTCTTCTTTTGCTTTAAATTCAGCTTTTCTCTCCTGAGGTAAATCTTCCTCCACCAGATCTCTCTTACTGAATCCCAGAAGATCAAGTTAATCTGTTTCATAATTAATAGTTTCTGTTGTTTTTGCTTGGGATTCTATAACTAAGCACTGTGTATTATCAGTACCAAAAATTACATATAAAATAAGCAAGTTTGTGTTAGCAGAGTTATTGTTCAGGATATTAATTTTACATCTGAAAATGCGTCTCATTCACTGATATAAAATTAAAAGACTGAACTTCGAGCGTAAGTGTTAAAAACTGTGCACTTTAACAAGGTAGCTCAGATAACCATAACTTGGAAAAGACCAAAAAAAACGTGAATATATTAGTTTTAGAAAAGGAAAAGGAAAGAAAAGATCAGAAATGACAGAAATCTTGGTGCTGTATCAACTGGTACACGAGTAACTAAATAAAGCCATGAAATTATCAGCAAGTCATTCAACTGTGGGCTCTGAGGGAGAGAGAAAAGAGCTCTCAAGAGTCACACAATCTAGTGTTTTTGCCCTCAGGAAATAGAATATCTCACCTTCTTTCAATTCTGTCCCTCTGGCTACTCGGAAAGATTCAAAATGGATATATGGTTTTGAGGTCAACAACAAGTTCCTGAGTTCTATGTGGTACAGATTGAGGCAGTGGCGGGATCACGGGAATAGATCTCTGCCCTTATCTGAAGATATCTACACCCAAGTGGGAGACAGGCACATGAACAGATAATCACACCCCATAATATCAATAGGCAGAGCAGATAAGAGCTATGTTCTGAGATAAAAAAATCCCCTTTCTGTGTCATTTAAGCTTCAGACTTCAAATTAGGTGTTGTAAGTGGTAACAAAATGAGGAAGTTCTGCCAAATGACAAAAAGGGAGAAATGTAGAAGATGGAGCTGTTTAGAAAATGTTCATTTGGATATTTGAATGTTTGTAAGAACAAAGACAAGTAGGCGAGAAAGAATAACTGACTAGAAAGGAATGAAAGTACACCTCTCGTCAGGCTTGTTCTTTTTGTTCATTTTATTATTTCTTTATTAAAACACAAAATACAGCATGCAATAACAATTGATGTAAAAAGAGGCCTTGAATTTGAGATGGGGAGGGGTACATGGGAGAGTTCAGAGGAGGAAAGAGGAGGGAGAAATGTAATTAAAATATAATTTCAAAACTGAACAACAGAAAACCCATAAAATACAAAGTGTCTTCATACGATCTACGAACTTTTGCATACAGCTGTAGTAAGGAGGAATACTTTGAGTATTCTTAGAGCTTTCTTTGCTCTTTCCAGTTACTATAAATCTCTAAATATAACTTGCTCATGGTAAATGTTAGCGTTGCTTGCTTTTGAGCTCCCTTCTTTCATTTCTTTCTTTCCCTTTTTGGATTTTGAGATATTGTTTCACTCTGAGGCTAAGATGAGCCTTGAACTTGTGACCCTCTAGCCTTAGCTTTCTGAGTGCTACAATCACCCTCTGGGTTTCTTGCTTTTGTGCACTCTATAAATATAATTAGAATCATATTTTTGACTCGTTTCTTTCATTTCATATGTCTGTAATTTATGCATATTTTTGTATGTAACAACAGACAATTGAACAAATCACATCACAATTTACTTTTTATGTTAAATAAATTTGAATGGTTTATATTTAGAGTATTAATTTTTTTTTCTAGGGGATGAAAACATGGCTGACTGGTTAACAGCACTTGGCTCTCTTGCAGAGGACCGGAGTTTGATTCCCAAACCCAAAACCTACATCAGGTGGCCCACAACTACCTGTAACCTAAATTTCAGGGGATCTGACATCCTCTTCTGGCCTCCATAGGCACTAGAAGGATGTGTGGTACACATACACACATGTAGGCACTGAATCATACACATAAAAAATAACAAAACAATATTTTAAGAGTTATAGTTTACAAAATTTTTGTAAGTTACTTGGTGTATATATTAGCATATATTTTGACTTAATATCTAGGAGTGAAATAATGGGTCATAGACAATGGCTTATGGAATTTTCAGTATGTTTTCTTGAGTATTTGACCAGTGTACAATTAAATCAGCAATGTTTGAGAATTCCAGTAGTAACGGAATACCTCCTGGTACCTGTGGGAGCTGAGGAAATCATACGTGAATGTGCATTGTTGACATGGGCATGGCAAAGCCTCTCCCCAAAAAAGCTCAGAGGGAAGGCAAAGTCTTCCTCAGCTGAATGTGGAGGTTTGTAGTGTGCAAAAGGTTGGGAGTGTGCAAAAAGTTGGCAGTGTGCAGAAAGTTGGCAGTGTACAGAAAGTAGCCACTGCTGTTTCCTCCTCCTGTAGGCCTGAAGCCTGAGGCTGCTCCCCTGCAGAGCCCCTACCTAGACTAGCTAACCTGTGCTGTGCAGAATATACACCCTGAGCTTCTTCTTTTGTGTAATTGGCTCCTCTTCATCAGAATGAGCACAACCCACCTGATTTCAGTTTTTCTGTCCATGGATCTGTGTGTTTGTTTGTTTTTCTTCATTTCCTCTAGGCCTGCATCAGGTTCCAGGACCAAGTCATGTTGAATGCGGCGAAGATTGTGTTGCGAATCCTTTCCAAGTCAGCCATTCTTGCGAGTGTGTAGTAGTTGCCCCCTGGTGATTATTTACTCTTCACTGGAAGTAACTATAAGGTGATTACACATCATAAAAATTCACATACCTGTGAGTGTGTGAGTGTGTGTGTGTGCGCGCACGTGCGTGCGTATGTGTGTGAAGTTGTTTTCAGTCTCTAGTCTTTTTTTTTTTAACATAGTTTGCTGTCTTCTTTAATTGTAAGAACATGTTACATTCTGTCAGACAAGTGCTAACAGACACACTACAAATGCTTTCTCTCAAGTATTTCTTCTAAAAATATCTCAATTTTAATGCCACTCAAACTTACCAAGTTTTTCCTTCAGAATTAAGTGTTTTTCTATGTTAATTTTTTTTTAAAATTAGTCTATCTACTTCTGAGTAACAAAAATGCTTGCATGTTGTTTCTCAAAGCTGTACCATTCACTTTTATATTAAATTCTATGATTCGCTTGATCTGAATTTTGTGTGCTGTGTGAGGCAGGCTTTAGCATTTATTTTCTAAGTGGAGAATCCACTAAGCACCATTTATTCTGCTGAGTTTGTTCCACTGTAGCAGTAATTTTGCCTTCACCTAGGCTTAATTATGTGTGTGTAGAGTCAAATGTAGGTATTTCTCCTGTTCTGCTGGTGTTTTTGCATGACCTGCTCTGGACCACATTGTTTTTATCATTCAGCTTTCTAATTACTCCTGGCTCGTAGCACTATAATCCTTAAACACTTGCGTTCTTTAATTGCCTTTGAGATTCTTTGCCCTTTGAATTCTCACATACTTTAGCATCAGCTGCAGAGTTGACACAAAAGGTCTCCTAAGACTTTAGTTGAAATTTTGTTGACTGTAGAGGTCAATTTTGGGGGACTCAATATTTACAATCTTGAGTCTTCCAGCCAGTGAATATATTATATTGACTATAAGTGGCATATAAAACAATTTTTAGAACAATATTTTTTGACATATAAAATACTTTTATAAAGTGATCTTTTATCTAGGGACCTACATTCACAATATTCAAACAGATTTTATTGTAGCTTCCATATATATAAATATGTCAGTGAAGACTTTATTTATGCTTTATAGTCTTTTAGCCTCATATTACCTCTTCTTGCTTTAGTGGACAGCCTCAGTTCTCTAGCATTACACTGAGGAGAAGTGGTAAACCAGTTTCTGGTTTTTACTTTGATTCAGAGAAAATTGTCACTATTTTGCAGTTAAGTGGGAAGTTCACCATGGCTCTTTTTCATGTGTTTGTAGGTGGTTTCTTTTGGAGCTTAGAACTTCTACTTTGCTTGGAGTTTTAACATGAGTGGCTACTGTAGTTTATAAAGTTTTATCTGTATCTTATTCATCATGAGGTTTTTTTCTTTCATTCATAATGTTACACTAACTTCATGGCTGATGAAACTTATAGAATTCCTAGCCACTCCCCCATGACTGTGCATGCACTAGCAAGACACTTAGTCATTCTGGGGCCTTACATCCTATGTAACCCGTGTGCTGCGTCACCATGTAATCTATGCACATTCATGGCACAGCTACATAAACCCATATGTGCATGTGCAGGGGGAATCCATAAAAAGCGGATCACAGACCCGTCCCTCCTCTCTCCCTGCACGATCTTCCATAGGCCTGAGACATCCCCTCTGTCCTCTTTCCCCTGAGAAACTCTTATAGTGGGTTTCGTTGTGCCTCGTGGCTTTTCTCGAATGGTAAACAGTGCCGTTTCATAAATAACAGAAACTGCACAGTGAGTAAAGTTGACTGTAAGCCCCAAACCCGAGTTCCACCCCTGTGCCCACATTGTGGGAAAGGAGAAACATACTTTCCTTGAATTTCACATTGAATTATTTTTATGCCAAGAAGAGCGATCAGTTTATAATTTTGCTGTATTATAATATGTTGATCACTGTCTGGCATCATGTTCATGGCAGTCTATTAAAACACATCGGGGCACTTTCTTCTGTCTTGTTCTCTGGGGTCAGTTTCTGATGGACTGATTTCTTCCTGACGAATTGGAAGGACTTACCAGTGAAATACCCATATTTTTTTTATTTTTACTTTTTGTTTGAAAAAGTTTTTTTTCTTTATTATCAGACAAATTAAAATAAAAGTTATTGTTTTTCCATTTCTTATTGAATCAACTATGTATTCAAGGATTTGCTTTTCATTTATATAAAAAAGAGGAAATATAGCACAGAACATTTGAATTCAACCAAGATTTTTTATTTTGAAAGAAGTGGTCATGAATTTTAATAAAGAGAAAAGTGGAACAGGAGAAAGACCATTCTCAAACCTCCCTGGAATAAAGCAGTGTCCATATAAACAGTGGCAACTGGTTAAAGCGTGTTTAATAGTTAGCTTTTGACACCAAAGAAGACATCCCAAGTACTAGTGGCCCCAAACAGTAATCACTTATTTATCACTCAAATTTTGAGTGTGAGAAACCTTGTCTGGGCTCACATAAGCTCAGTCTGGTTAGACTCACTCTCTCTGTGGCTAGTTGGGCTGGCCAGGCCTGATTGGCTCATAGACCATAGACGGTAGGTTAGTGGTTTTTTTTTTTCTTTCATTATTGTCCATGTGCTAATCCCTGTGAACTTTCATCCCCTGGCAAGCTTGCCTGGGCTTGTCCTCTGAGCAGTCACTAAAGTCCAAAAAAGCAGATCAAATACCCAGTGCTCAAGCACCTTTTAATCTTCTACTTGTGAGACAAACCAGGACCATCCATCCGTGCCCGGGCACTGGGCAGCTGTAAAGATTTGTTCAGACTTAGCATCTGTTAAAATCACAGTTAAAGCTAAATCCCATAGATTTACATTAGAAACTCTCCTTCTGGAGGTCATTTTCCCATAAATAAGTGGTGACATTGTGGATCAGATGATTTGTGTCCCTAATTAGTAGCTATTGGACACTCTCTTGCTCCCAAAGCTGCCTTGAACAAAAGGACCATCAGTGTAACAGCCTGCCAGGTTACCTTTATGCCAGCACGTTTGTCTGGAACACTCCATGGATGCTTCAAAACATCCATGTGAAAGCTTGCTGCTGATTGCTCTGGCTCCTAAGTTACAGTTCCAGCCAAGGCTGTTGGATACAGCTTGTACCAGAATGTTGGAATCATAAGCCAAAAAGTTTTAAGTTTGGGGCTCAAGGGGGGCACTGAGGCAGATTGTACTTTTGGGTAAGAGATTTTTTTGTTTGTTTGTTTTTGTTTTTGTTTTTCGAGACAGGGTTTCTCTGTGTAGCTTTGCGCCTTTCCTGGAGCTCACTTGGTAGCCCAGGCTGGCCTCGAACTCACAGAGATCCGCCTGGCTCTGCCTCCCGAGTGCTGGGATTAAAGGCGTGTGCCACCACCGCCCGGCGGGTAAGAGATTTATTAGAAAAACTATTAATACCATGGACCTACAGATAGATAGCAGTGTGGCATGGGAGACCGATGGGACAGAGTTGATGCCCTTTTTTTTTTTTTTTAATTTAAAGTGTGTCTGTGTGTTTGTATGTATACTTGCACGTGAGGGTAGGTAAGTTCAGAGAACAGGCGAATTGGTGTCCCTGGAGCTGGAGTCACTGGCAGTGTCGAAAAGCTGATGCGGTTGCTAGGAGCTCACTTGTGAGTCCTTTAGAAGTGCTCTTAAGCGCTGACGCTGACTCTTCTCTCCAGCTGTGGTGCCCCTTCTTGCAACTCTCAGAGGAAGGTGAGATTTCATGCCAAATAATTAGTGACTAGCCCACAGCAGGGGCTGCAGCCAGGTGGGCTCTGATTCCTACTGGTAGGAGAGGAAGAGAGGTGGCTGGATAATATGTGGGGGAAGCAGAAAAGAAGGGCACATCTAGTTAGGGTGATCACTCTGTTAAGGTAGTCCTCCGCTGTCCTTGCCGTCTGCTGGTTTGAGGGTACGTTTCCCTGGGGAAGTGAGGATGACGCCTGATGTTCTCCTGGGATCTGGGCAATGCAGTCTGTCGGAAGTTCACAGACTGAGAAACGGGGTCTCATTAGGCGGCTTATGATTTCCTTTACCGCAGCTGTGAGAAAGGGGTGGCAGCTCCTAGCCCCAAACCCAACACAGGCGGCAAGTGAACCCTATCCACCCGGGTCAGAAGCACGCCCCCTGGTGGAAGAACTACAGTGATTGGTCTTAAGGGCAGAAGAGGATGTGATTGGCCCAGGATGCAAGCCTTCATGACTGTGGTTGATCTAAAACAAATGACTGATTGGTTTGTCCAAACACCCTTTGGGCTATATAAGCAGGCTGGTTCGGTCCTGTCAGTGAACTGGCTGGGAGACGATATCAGTGCTAATTCTAGTGAGTGATTTCAGATCCAACAAAAGCTTCTCTCCAGTGGTCTTTCCTTGTTTACTTACAGTAGTGCAGGCTGCACTGGACAGCACAAGAGATGGGGATGGAAGAAAGTTGTGTGTGTGGGTCCAAACAACAGTGCTGGCCTGGAACCGCTGTTAATTTCAGTACGAAACCAACCAGAGTGAGTGCCTCCCCAAGTCCAGATGACTTGACAGCTCAAGAAAACCCAGTGGTGTCTGAGAGGCTTGATGCTGAAGACCCAGAGGGCACAGCAGACCTAGTGTTGTGGGTGACCTAGTGCTGTGGGTGACCCTCCTACCATTTAGTGGTTTGACAGCTGAAGATTCCATGGGCATCATATGAGGGACTTGGAACCAGACACTTCTTTGGTGTCCCTGAAGGCCTGATATTTCCCTGTTTCTGATCTCTGGTGCTCAGACCCCGGAACAGCTTAAGTGTACATTTGTGAGTCCTGGGCCCTGGCTTCAGAGTACAGAGTAACTGCAACTGGTTCTTTATAGATGAATTGGGTTTGTCTTGAGAGCATACCCAGTGACTGGCGTCTGGTTTGCAATATCCTGCATGGTCTTCAAGCACCCTTGTGCCTTCCTTCCCAGTCTAGAGCACTGCCAGTCTTCTCTTGACTGCTGAAGAAGTTGCAGTCAGCACAGGCCTCAGGCCCGCCCAGCACTGCACCCACGGACCTAAGTCCACTTGGCGGCACCGGTCTGGCACCTGCTGCTGCTGACCACCTACTGATTTCGCCGGAGGATCCCATCCACCTACCAGGATCCGGCCTCTAGTGGGAAGGGATGTCTGTTATTGGACTGGTCACAGCAGGGACTTTATTCAGCTGCCTGTTCCAGCTCCTGAAAGCTGTCTTGACAGAGGCAGGCACCCGCAGTTTTCCTGACAGACAGCACTGAACATTGAAGAAGCAGCTAAGCAGGTCTGGAGCAGCCAGGCCAGGAAGAAGGGTCGTGGAAGTAGATAGATGATGAGATAAAGTGGAGAACAGATAAAATGCTACAGGAGCCAAAGGACAGAACCTGTAGACTTCTCTAGAGAGTGGTTACAGCTCTCAGCCTGGTCTCTGAGACCCTTAGCCCTGAAAGCTGCAGTATTGGGCACTGAGAAGGGTCTAGGTCCTGATAGCAGAGGCCGCATGAAGACTGTAACACTCCTGGGTGCCAAGGCCCTTTGCTTTTACCTAACTACTCCTGCCACTCACACCGCCAAACACCGAGGAGGGACAAAAGCTACTAAAGATAAGCAATTGAGGGGTTCCTTGTCTATCTGTGATTTCTGCTCAGGCAGAACCCTCAGCCAGCTCATTAGTGATGCTTGTGTTACAGTTTTCAATCAGTTTCTACTAACCCAATGGCCAACAGTCAGCTCACCAAACCCAGTCTTGGGGTGGCAGAAGCTGAAAGGCTGTGGATATCAGGAGGTATCAGCAAAGTCCGCTACCAACCACAGTGTTTGAGGGATAGCTGAAGCCCCAGTTCCTTCAGAGGCAAAGATGAGTTATAACCAGTGATAAGATAAGCTAACACACTCAGAAAAATCACCCACACAATTACTGTGGCACTAAAGAACAGATTTGGGTGTAGCTGAAAGAAGACACTCTACATCCCAATAAAAAAAAATGAATTTAATTCAGTGTATGTGGTAAGAGATGAAAATTTATGCAAGTTATCCAAGACTTAATTTTAATAAAAGGAGATAGTTTGTTTAGGCCTTTTGGGGGGTTGGAAAGAAAGAGGAAGTTAAGTATATTAGCAAGGAGCATATACTCAGTATGTACTCAGAGGAAAGCAGGAACTGGCCGCAGAGCAGGACAGGGAGGGCCTCAGGACAGAAAAGGGAACAGAAGCCACATACACACATGCATGCACACACATATACACAACACACATATACATACATTCAAGTATACTCTCACACACAGTATAGATGTTTAAATGCTGCACAGTTCCCATTTTAGAAGGCATATGATTTGCAGGCTTTGTTTTTTGTTTGTTTTTTAAAATGAGTTTGTATCTTCTAAACTGATAAAGAAAAAGGAAAAAAGTATTAAAAGGATTTTGGAAAAATGAAGAGAAGAGAATCTTTTTTCCCCCAGAGAAGAGTGGTGTTAGATTTCATTTCTCCTCACAATGTGTTAAGTTTCAAAAACCCACAAACACAGCGTATATGCCACGTTGTGGGGAGCGGGGGCGGGTCACGGAGCTGTGGCTCGAGGCAGAGGTAGTGGTCTCTTGAGGAGAAAGGGAGATGCCTCCAGAAGGGCAGGTGATCTGTATTGCTACTTGAGTAGCTGTGGGCTTGTGGCAGCATCACTGGGACCTCAGACCTAATAAGTCCAGCTCTGGAGTTGGCTCCTGGAGATCCTGTTTTTGAAAACTTCTAGCTGACTCTGTTGCTTTTGAAGTCCCAGGACACAGAGTTAGGGAATGCATGAAAATACTAGAAAAATGGGGTGAGATCAAAGGGGAAGAAGAGATTTTTTTCTCTACATCGGGGCTTATGTACCCACCAGTTATTAACCATTTTCTATCTCATGATTATGCGTGACCAATGGGCCCCAGTATTTTCATCACAAAGCTGTTTGGTTCTTCCCACTCTCCTGTCTAGAGCAGGATGTCTCAGCATGGCACCGCAGGCAGCATGTGCTGGATAATTTGTCATGGGAGGTGATCCTGTTGGCAGTAGAGCTTTAGCGGCCCCACAGGCCTCTACCCACTCGATGCTGTTAGCATTCTCTCATTAGCAACAACCAAATATTATGTAGGCACAGTCAAATGTCCCCTAGGAGGCAAAAATCATCCCAGTTGAAAACCACCAGTTGAAAAACAGATCAAAACCCAAGCAAGGCATACTTATTAAGTGATAGTATATTTCCCTGTTTTATTAATGCAAACACATATAACTGGCAGTTAGAACATGGGAAGGTAGGGTTTCTAGGCTCCACAGCCCATCACACATGCCTGGTCTCTAATATGCTGACCATGAGTGGTGTTAGGAGTTCTTAAATTTTTTTTCTGGTTTTGTCATAAGGAAACATGGACAAACTATATGTTATTCAAGTATTAAATACAATGTTGTATAGAAAGTGCTCAGCAATTTGGTGAAGAGTGTTCAATAAAATATACTCCTGCAATCAATGTTGGTTCTACTTAATTTTAGTAAAAGTCAAAATAACAAGAAATGTCCATTATGTTCAACAGCCTTGCAGATAAAGAAAAAAGATTTCAATTGTGCTTTTGAAATATTTGAAATAAATAAGTAATCTGACTGTTTTTACCACAGAATTCTAAGTGTCTGTAACCCCAGAGCATAGACTCAACACCTCCTTTTAAGATCTCCTCTAAGTCCAGCACTCTTGGATCCTATTTACATCTATCTCTAAGATCTCTGAATTTTCCTGATCTCATGAAAGTCATAATTGCTTTCCTTATAAAAGTACACATATACATATCATTTTTTCCAGGTCCAGAATGTTTTTAGAGTGCTGGAAACCCATATCTAAGTCTCAAGCTAAAACACCATAATAAATATGTCAACAGCCTAGAATTTATTTACAGCCAGGGAAGCAGGCAGCTAAAGCTGACAAGATCTATGCGAAAAGACGGTTGAGGTTGACACGGTGAGAGTGAAGAAGCCACTCTTCAACCCTGAAGCAGTAAATGCTGGAATCAACATTGCAACATTAGTTTGGTGTGGCGATAAAAGAGAGAGGCTGTGACAGAATTCTATTAGAACAGCAAGAAATAAAAAACATGTCAAAAAGGACACCTAAGAGGAGGCAAGCCATGTTCTGTGGATACAAGCAAAGGTGAAAGAGGGTGCTATTGGACTAAGGCCAGAAAATGAAATCTGAAATACGCATGAGGAGACAGAGAAGGGATTAGCATTGTGGGTATACCGTAGGAGTGGCATTATGCAAACTTTTGTACAAGTGATGCATGCCAACTGCCACAGAGAGACAACCGCTCCTTAACTTGTTGTTGCTTTCAACAGAGGCAATGAATGAAGACGCTGAGAGAATTGCGTCATAAACAGAGAAGGGGCTGCAGAATTGCCTGAGTTAGTAACACACTTGTTACACAAGTGTGAGGACCTCAGTTTGGGCTCCTAACACCCCCATATGAAGCTAGGCTCAGTGGCACACACCTGTAGTCTCAGAGTTGTGGAGGCAGAGGCAGATCTCTAAAAGCTTTCTAGCTAGCCAGTCCAGCCAAATGAGCGAGCTCCAAGTCTGGTCAAAGATCCTGTCTCCAAAATTTAGTGTGGACATCTATTGAGGAAGATACCTCATATTGACTATGGCTTCTGTACAACACATATGCATATGACCACACACAAACATTTTCACACACACGGAAAAAAATTTTAAAGTAATAACAGGAGGCTGGAAAGATGGTATAGTGGTTAAGAGCACATACTGCCTCTTACCTAAAACTGGTGTTTGTTTTCGCCACCCACTCATATTGGGTAGCTCATGCCTGTAACTTTAGATTATTTATATACATAAAATATCTTTTTTTTGGACCCCACAGGCATCTGTACTCATGTGTACAGACCCATACAGAGACCCACACACAGGCACAAATACATACATATAATGAATAAAAAGTAGTAATCAGTCCTAAAAGGGCAGGGATTATATGCATTGGCACCAGAGTTCCAAGGAAATCCAGCAGAGCAGTCTATCTAACACTATCACGATCCTAGGAATGAGCAGTGTGAGTGACTACAAGGTGGAGAATTACCTGCGGCTATAAACTTCTCTGCCAACCACTCAAGACTTTTTAAGATCTAGAGCAATTGTAACTGTTTTCCCTATCTCACTGGGAAGATCTACAGTCCAGAGGAGGTGCAGATCTAAACAGGAACAGCGAGGATAGAGCTGAAAGCATCTACCTTTACGTGATGACACGAGCACACAGATACGGACACCTAGAAATTCGGATGCAAAAGCCACTTGGAAAGCAGAGGCCGTACTGGTACACGGGTGGGAAGGAGGAGGTGCATGAAGAAGCAGGAGCAGAGGTGGAAAGCAGTAGTCTTGCTTGTTCTATGCAATTGGAATCTAACAGAAATGAACTCAAATGATCGGCGTAAACTTTGCCAAGCACGTTATTTTCCAAACTTTATTCCTTTTCTTTTTTCTTCTTTTTTTTTTTTGAGACAAGGTTTCTCTGTGTAGTTTTGGTGCCTGTTCTGGATCTCGCTCTCTAGACCACGCTGGCCTCAAACTCACAGAGATCCGCCTTCCTCTGCCTCCCATGTGCTGGGATTTATTTCTTATAAATAAAACAAGTATGAGAACACATATATCTAAGGACGTTCATGAACATTAAATAACATGAAATGATAATATACGGAAAATATCTGTATCTGAAAAGGCTTTAATATATGAAATATATGATTGCTTATATTTAATGTTCGCAATTTTCTAGGAAATTTCATTTTTTATATTTATTCACCGAAGACTTACTTTTTATTTTTAGTGTGTGTGTGTGTGTGTTTGTGTGTATGTGTATGTGAAGATGTGAACGTGTGTGTATTGGTACCTAAGGAGACCAGGTAGAGTGTTGAATCTCTTGAAGTTACAGGCATTTGTGAGCTATCAAGTGAAGCTGGGATCTGAACTTGGGTCTTCATGATAGAGCAACAATTGCTCTTAAGTACTAAGCCATCTCTTGAGCCCTATTTATTCACTTAGACCGTACAACCTCACAATGTGAGATACATATGATCATATACATATATATTATACGTATTTTAGTATATGCCAGTGAAGAGGTGTAACTTACTTTTTTTTTCTTCTTTTTTTGGTTTTTCGAGACAGGGTTTCTCTGTGTAGCTTTGTGCCTTTCCTGGATTTCGCTCTGTAGACCAGGCTGGCCTCGAACTCACAAAGATCCACCTGCCTCTGCCTCCCGAGTGCTGGGATTAAAGGCGTGCACCACCACCGCCCGGCCTTATTTTTTAATATTAGGTGCTAGTAATCAAACTTAGATCTTGTACATTCTCAGCATGCATTCTACTACCACTGAGGTACACCTATGTGCATGTATATGTTTATGATCTGCTCTTTTCAGTTTTCTGAGTGCTATGATTATTGACATACATTGTCATACCTAGCCTCTACTTTGATGTTTTTAGAGAAAGTATGAGGCTATAAGAAAATACTCGTTGTGTTAAAATCTCAGTAATAATTTTATTACTTTAATATTCTTAATATCTCTCAAGATGAAGTGACTCCTTGGGGACATGGAGCATCATTCATTTATATGTGTATTCCTCATCTCATGGTACCTGTCTACATGCTAGCTCCTCTCATCACAGAAGCAATGGATTTCAGAAAGAATTGGGTTTCAAAAGGTTTCATACTAGTTAGCTGAAGAACACAGACTAGAATGCACGTGACCTGATTCATTCTCTAGAGAATGTTGAGAGGTGTTGCTTTGTGGGAAAGCCTGTTTGGTGCTGGAGTTAGGGATGGGAGTCATGAGGGTGCCTAATAATGCCTATAGAAGAGCTCCAAGCTCCTCAGAACTATTGTTTTCATGTCCTAGAAACCCGCTCTGTGGGCACATACTTGGCAGAGGGTCCACCCTTGGCAATTCCTCAGTAATTGTTCCCCTGAGACTATCTTTTAAAGATAGTTCTTTGATGTAAATAATAAAGATAATCACTTCCTGCAATTTAGTGCCCCACATGTGCCTGCGGTACAAGCAAGTAGAATTGGGTCTTTGCCTGGTAACGGGTACTGGAATTTCTCAAGTGGGAGATTAAAGATCATGGGAGGTATGTGTGTTGGGATTAGGAGAGATGGCAGGAAGGCTCCATCTCGGTAAGTATTTGGATACGACTCGTCACTGTCGAAATTACAGAATAGATACAGTTTTACTGAGCACCTCTGAAACACTTGCACTGCTCTTTAATTTCTCTCCTTCGACTTCTCTTTTGCTTCCCCCTTACATGATTTTACTTCCTCCTTTTATGTGATTCCCAGCCCATCTTTACCTGGTTCTCGTGAAGTTGATACATCTTGGGCTTGCATCCTGGCTGAGGCTGTGGGACACTGGGATGTCCTCCCACTTCTTGGAGCCTCTGCTTTGTGTCTCATTAGCCAAGGGGAAGAGTTTCAGTACTGATCTCATACCACTGTGAGGATTACAGGAACAACCACATGAAAACATCACAGCAGAGGCCCATTGCATTTTGTTGTGTTATTAGTACTGCTAGGAGGGCTTATTTTAATTTATTAAAAATTTTGATTATGTTTACATGTGTGTATCTGTGTTTCTGGGTATGTACACATGAGCACAGGTGCCCATAGACGTCAGAAAGTGTTTTCAGATACTGTGGACCTGGAGTCTGTTGTGAGCAGCCCGACTGGGTGCTGAGAACTCAAATTGGACCCTCTTCAAAAGCAGTATAATATATTAACTATTGAGCTGCAGGAGGCCTTCGTTTAAAATTTTGACCTCTAATGGTATACTGTAAAATACTTTATTCTGTTAAAGAGGTTTCATGTGGAAGCAGGTGAAGAAGTTTTAAGTGAAATAAGGCCCTTTGAATTTATTCTTTGAGTATCTCCCATTCTGCCAAACTTGTATAGGGACAACCACGATGCCCATACTGAAAATAGTCACCAAGTAAGTATGTATTCACAAGATATGAAATTATAGCCTCTGTGAAGAGACTGTATTTCAGTTCAGGGCCACTTCAAATTATAGGTGTTGTTCCAGCTGTTAGTGAATATAGGGTATGGGCCAGCATAGTTGCTATTCTAACTGTGTGCCATAAATTTCCACTCTCATACCAAGCAAGAAGCACTGTGCCTGAATGTGAGCAGCACATTCATGGGTTCACAGAGCACCTGTGGCTTTCTCCCTTACAGCAGAAGCTGTTCTGTGGATATGATATGATGTACAAAGCTCCCTCTCATGAGCCAAACAGCTCCTGGACTGATCTATTTTTTCTTTTCCCCGTACCTAGCGTAATGCATGACACCATAGCTTTTAATTAATATTTGTTGAACTGGGTCAAAATACTTAACCTGTTATTTTGATTGTTTGGTGGGATAATTTCTGCATTTGTGAAATGAATACAAAACTGGCTGTTCCCACAAGAGGTGTGATTATAGCTTTCATTTATAAATATGAGCATTCCAGTGTTCAGTGTGTCTGGAGAGGTACTGTTTAAATCTTGGTGGTGATAATGGCAGCGTGTATGGCAGCAAGCCAAGTGCAATTGAGAAGGCTGAGATGGGGAAGCAAGCCTGTAATCAGAGGAATCTGACAAGAGTCATTGGAAACCAAAGTTTGATGTCAGATTCTGATCTTGAGAATAATTATACCTCCTTACAAGAGACTAGAAGGTGGTCAGGGGTTGATAAGGTCTTATTTTTGTCTTATTCTCACCTGGCCCAGGTATAGTCATTTGAAACGTCTGAGTTCATCAACAGACCATCACCTCCCTCAATCAAAGATGTTACCCCATCATCCAGGATATAGAGAAACATAGTATTTAGGTGGCAAATGCTATATATACAACACTATTATTGCCTTATGTTTGTGATGTATTAAAAGTACCCCCTATCCATGAATATCTGTGTATCTTGATATAATTGGCTTCAACTCATAAGATATAACCTCAAATTGAGAGCGTTGCATAATGGCTAGCATTCTTAGATAGGGAGTAAGACAGGAGAAATTTCAGTTCTCATAGTTCCTGGCTTTTGGCAAGTTACCTAACTTCTCTAAATATTATTATGCCTGTGGACTGTAGTTAGGATGAAAGAATTAATATAAAGGGCTCACCACAGCACCCAACTTTGGTAGTAGCTATGTGCATGATTGATAATGGTAACAGTAAGACTGCAGTAATAGTAATGGTAGAGACACAGAACAGATGTGGGACCCTTCCTCATCGAAACGAATACTATGTAAATCGGTTGGGGAGGATAGAAAACCAGAACTCAAGAAGCTCCAGTCTTAGATAGGAAAAGTAATTTCTGTATTTTTTAGGGATTTTGACTTAGAATTGTCTAAATGGTCTTTTGAATGAGAAAAGAAAGCTGATTTTGGAAGCCATAAGGGGTCTAGTCAAAGAGGTCACTATTGGAAAATACCCTGGTGACTTACAGATTAGATAATCAAATAATAAACCATCCCCCTTATTTCTTACAGTCTTTTCAGTCTGGTTTAATTTCTACCTCATCTCAGCTTTAGCACAGAGCATAAATAGATATGAGATCTTCCTTCTGGTTGAGCTTGTCTTCATGAGGGTTCTACCTCATTTAAGCCTCTAGATCAAAAGCTTCTCCCTTTCCATAGTGTCAGCAGGTTGTGCAGAGGTGATTGAAAAGACCAAACAGATGGTAAGCTGGGCTGCACAAGGAGAGTCTTCCTACATTCATAAACTTGACGCTTCCAATTTTGTCAAGAATGCTTGCAAGGTATTCCAACTGGCACCCAATCATATGCCATGGTGCACTCCCCCACTTTTAGTGTGCTACATATTTTCCATTAGATATAAAATTCCTGAAGGCAGTTGACTTCATTATGGCTTTAAAAAATCATCTACAGGACCTGGCTCAATTGTTTATGTTAATATTCAGTAAATTTGTTTTCTGTGCATACAAAATGCCTTACTCACTTGGACATTGGCAACACCTTCTTGAAATCTTATCATAGTACTGTACTATGTCCTTACTTCATCAGATATTTTGGCGGTGCAGATATTTCCATGTGCTATCAGAACCTGAATTTTTTTTTTTAACAAAACTAATGTGTGCCTTACAGGATAATTAAATGCCAAGGTTCTCAGTAAAGCCACAGTGAACTTAAAATGTGACCCCAAACTTATTGAAGGGATTGTAGGAGCACTTTCTTCCTTAATAGGTTATAAAAATGCTTTTGAATTTTGTTTTAATTGCCTAAACTTGGTTATGAGATTTTGGACCTTTGTCACTCGAGAGGACCATGTTTCTGTTGGGTAAATATGGATCTCTTCCATGTACATAGAATCTTCTGTCAGAGTGCATTTCTTTCTTAATGATGTGAATAACGAGAAGCTATGACTTAGTGGGGGCCCAGGGGCTACAGACCCACAGGCCACAGTTCCCTTGCAGGTGTAGGTCCTGTGGAGGTGGTGAGAGATGGCGGCTGATTGACAAAGTCTTAAATATTTGTTTGCATACATCTCAGATCCAAAGGATATTGCAAGTAAAATGAAGACTTTATTGTTAGTTGTTACACAGTTGTTAGAAAAACACTTGGGGGAAAAAGTGCTTCATTGACTGACTTCTAACTACAGTCGATTCTGCAGCAATTTGCATGCTATGCTGCATTGTTTTAATTAGTCTTCTTGACCATCTCATGTTTATTAAGATGAGGTGAACAAGGTCCCTAAATTAAGCCAGTAGAGAACTGAGGGCTTAAAACCAACCTTGTTTGACTCTAGTAGCTTCAGTTTGTCCTGTTGTATAGGGAAACTGTTCATTTTCTGGGGTAATGTTAGCACTCTATACACTCTTAGCCTGTATGTTGGGAATAGTGGCATGGCATTGCAATAGACTATTGATTCACCAGAAAAATGCAGCTAGATTTATTATAAGACAAATAGTTCATCTACAGAATGGTTCTAAGCCATATCGGTGTCCTGGAGTCTGTAGCTGAATGCCCATGACTATGTATTGATGTAATGTTTGCAGATAAGTTGCCAAACTTAGCCTCTGCCTCATTGCAACTGCCTTGCATTCCAGCTTTCCAGAAGCAGTCTCCTCACACAGGTATGCCTCTCTGTTAAGTTGTCATGGTAATACTGGGTATAGAGTGTCTTCATGATATTATGATACCTGAATATTGCTTTTAAAAATTATAGTTTTTAAAATGTATTCTTTGACTATTTCATACATGCATACAACATACCTTGATCATATCTACCTCTAATTCTCTCCTCTCACACCTCTTTCCCAACATGTGCTTCTTCCAGCTTCATGTCTTATTTTTTATAACCCAATGAGTCCAG
Organism: Peromyscus nudipes; assembly: GCA_902168325.1. NCBI lineage: Eukaryota > Metazoa > Chordata > Mammalia > Rodentia > Cricetidae > Peromyscus > Peromyscus nudipes. The sequence goes on from CABHPH010150594.1 coordinate 32,168, forward strand.
TTAATGCCACCTACATGAACCTACCTGTGGCCACACCCTCAAAGAAAATTATTTTCTCTATTGTAGAAGCTATCAATTGCCAATAGCTTCCCAGAAAGAGACAGCGCTTCATATGCCCCTACACCATAGCAGGCTTTCTTGGACTGCCAGCCCCCAAATCATGACATAGAGACTTATTTTTAATTATGAATGCTTGGCCTTAGCTTAGGCTTGTTTCTAGCTAGCTTTTTTCTTTAACTTAAATTAACTCATTTCTATTAATCTATGTGCTGCCTTGAGGCTCATTTACCTCATCTATGTACTGTCCATCCTGCTTTCCTGCTTCCTCCATGTCTGTCTGTCTGGCTCCCAACTGGCTGACTGCTGACTGGCTGGCCACCTTTTCTCTCTGTCTGCCAGGCCTGCCTGTCCCTCCTTGGCCTACATATTGGCCATTCAACTTTTTATGAGACCAATCAAGTGCCTTAGGCAGGCAAGGTGAAACAGCAATACATCTTTACATATTTAAACAAATGCAGTGTAAACAAATGCAACACATATTTACATAGTTAAACAAATATCCACAACATTACACTGTCCATTATTGACTGGTTTGATCTTGTACAAGTAACTTCAGTGTTTTAGTTAGGGTTTCTATTGTGAAGAGACACCATGGCCATAGCAACTCTTAGAAAAACATTTAATGGGAATGGCTTACAGTTCAGAGGTTTAGTCCATTAACATCATGGTGGTACATGGGGGCATTTAGGAAGATATGGTGCTGCCTACATCTTGATCAGAAGGCAACAGGAAGTGAGCTGAGTATCATACTGAGTGTAGCTTGAGCAAAGGAAACCCCACAGCCCACCCCCACAGTGACACACTTCCTCCAACAAGACCACATCTACTCCAACAAAGCCACACCTCCTGACACTGCCACTCCCTGTGAGCTTATGGGGCCAATTATTTGAAACTACCACACTAGTTTCTGTGAGATCATGAATGAACAGCCACGCCATATCCAGAAGACAGCATTTCATAGCATCTCTCCCCATTTTCTGACTCTTCTCCTGCAATGTTCCCTGGATCCTTCGTGGCTTGATACAGATGTCTTATTTAGGGCTGAACACTGAATAGTTACTTATTCCTAGCACCATCACTTATTCCTAGCACCATCACCAGGTGTCAGTCTGTATTGACTGCTACCCAAAAGGAACTTCTGACCAAGGTTGGAGCAGCAGTTATCTATGATATAGACATAAATGTTTAGAAAGCAGTTTGACAGCATGTCTGTTTAGCAAAAGTTTTAGCAGGGCCTTTGATTTTGTACCTATGACCTCTTTATCTATGAGCTTTTGATCAGGTTTATGGTACCAGGCATGGATTCCCTTCTGTGGAACAGGCCTCAAATCCAGTCAGAAAATAGTTGGTTGCTTCTATAAGTCACACCACTATTGTAACACTGGGCACATCTTGCCTGCAGATATTGTCTTTTAAATGATACTTCCCTTTGTGTTTCAACATAATACAACAAGTGTATATAACAAATATAACAATATATATAAAACATATAACAAGTAAGCAAACTAGCAGTATATGAAGTGAAATTCCACGTTTAGTGATAATTGGGCACAGACCCATGCTGTTTCTCTGGTAAGACTGATTTAGAAACTGAGGCTTAAGCAATATTCCACAGCCTCCTCTCAAAATTGGAAGCTCTGGGTTAACTGCTCAATGAATATTTGCCAAAAGGAGTAAAACTGGGCTCTGTTCTGAGTGCAGTTATACCATCACATTTTCACAGACTGTTTGTGTAACTGCACCATTTGGCTCTCAGTGCCCCTGGCATAGGAGTGCCTGAACTGCCTGCACCCAGTACTCTCCAGCCTAGGACTCATTCTCAGCTGAACAGGGCAGAATTATTGCATAGAGTGCTTCTCAGCTGATGGACATTGAAGGGTACATTCTCTAGCTTCTTCTACTACCCAGGTGGTTAGTCTGTGACTTTCTCCTAGAGTTCCACACCAGAGTTAAGACTCAAATGTTTAGAATGGTGACCTGATTATTGACTATAGATGGCAAAATTATGGTTCCTAAGATGTCTACACTCAAACCTCTAGAATCTGTAAAATTACACGAGAAAAGAAACTTTGTGGATGTAATTGAGGTTATTGATTTTAAGATATTGAATGTAGCCAAGTTCTCTAGGCGTGCCTGATCTAATTAATTGAGACCCAGAGACTAGATGAGAAATTTATCAGAAGTCAGACATACATGGTGCCAAAGGAGGAGCTGCTGCATCATTAGTATCTCTGACATGGAAAGACCAATGCTAAAGGATATGAGAGAGTTTCATGAGCTGTGGGTTGCTTTTGTCTGGTAGCTAGCTTAAAAAATGCAGCCTTAGTCTTTCACTCTAAGGCATTATACTCTGTTCAAAGCCTGAATGGGCTTTTCCTCTGGGAAGAAAGTCTCTCTCAGAGTTTCTAGGTAAATGTTAAGACTTTCCAACACCTTAGTTTTGGTCCTGTGAGACCATCAACAGGACCAGTTCATACACACTGTGCCTGGGATCCTGACCTAAAGAAATTGTAAGATAAAAAGTATTTATTTTTGGGATTGGAGGAAGGGCTTGAGGAAAGGGCATGGGCAGCAGGTGTAATCTTGCAAGGTGCATGAAGCCTTGTTGATTCCTGTTCTGGGGGCTGAAACTGCCTCTCTGTTGACAGCATTCCAGAAGGCATCAGCTTTTTTTCTGTGGACTCATTCATCAAAAGAAATATGCTTGTAGTATCTTTAAAAGTTTTATACTTCATCAGAGGGAAGTTAACCCTCCTACCCAAGATGGAAATGAATACATATGAGAGGGTGATTTAAGGTGGGACCGTTTGAAGTGTTCCACCAATTACTGAAGGAATAGAATATCTGAAACACTACTTTTAATCAAGAAGATCTCATCTTGACACAAAGCAACTTCGTTCAATTGGTATTTTCTGAAATGAAACAGAAAAGACAAGAACAGATTTCAAATAAGCGAAGATGTTTCATAAAATAATTGGGACCAGCTGTATTCTTATGATGTTAACTGTGATGTGAGGCTAGTTACAGATCTGGATGTGGTCCTAAAGACGAAGTTCTTGATGGGACTGAGGGTGAGAGCAATAGGACCTTTTGTGCATTCACCTTGAAGCAACAGAATTTGTCATCATTGGCCTGAGTAGTTCAACTGAGGAACTCAAGCAGCTTTTGTCTACATCCAGAAGCGCAGTCATTTTTTAACTGCTGTTATTTTGAAAACTTCTTCAAAACCATCTAAAAAGCATTGACAGCTATTTTTGTAGATTAAGGAAAGGCAGATACCTGCAAATAATTCCCCTCCATCAGCCTGTGTTACCTGCACCTCTTTCTGCTGTGCTTCCAACTCCTTCTCCGTGTTCAAGTCCTGAGACAGGACTCTCAGCTCAGCTCTGTAAAGGCAGCTTCAGTGCCCCGTCACTCATAAACTCTAGAGGCTCAGTGCATACTGTTTCATTTATGCTTCAGATTGGCCTCACATGGGAAATGTTACCATCAAAGGAAATGTCTCTACTGTCAAAGACCTTGTGTGCTCCATTGTTCATCAGAAGTTTCCAGAGTGTAGATTTCTTGGCATGTATAATAAAATTCTTCTCTTTCGTTGTGACATGAACTCAGAAAACATTTTGCGGCTGATTACCTCAGGAGATGAAATCCATGAATGAGATCTTGTAGAAGTTGTTCTGTCATCCTTAGCCACAGTAGAGGACCTCCAGATCGGCCCTCATATTCTTATAAAGCACCTGCTTTTTGTGATTACTTTTGTGAAATGCTCTGGGGATTGGTATGTCAAGGATTAAAATGGGAAGGCTGTGGATTAAATTATCATAAATGATGTGCCTTCAAGATTTCAATAACTATAGTGAAGTAAGAAAAAGACATCTGTCAAATGTATCTCTGCTGGAACCTGACTTCTCAGTTCCGAGACCCCTGCAGCCTGAATGTGTGCTCCTTTTCAGTGAAGCGTCACATACTCTTGAAGAACCAAGTAAGAGAATTACATCCTGGTCATCCAATCTGGATGGAAAAGATAGTGATGTGCAGGGTCAAAGTTCCACACACATTTGCTGTCCATTCTTACAGCAGTCCAACAATATGTCAGGACTGCAAGTGACTACAGAAAGGCCTCTTTTGCCAAGGAATGCAGTGGAAAGATTGTAAATTCAACTGCCAGAAATGCTGTGCATTGAAAGTACTGAGAGATGGCCTTGGCAAGGTTACTTTCAATGGAGAGCCTTCCAGTCTGGGAACTGATACAGGTACATATTGGTGAAATTATTAAGGCAACTCCACGTAGTTAAAAGGGAGGTTTATTTTGTGGGGTAACTCACAAATGAAGGGATAGGTAACAGGGTCTGGGAAAGGTGTAGTGCAGTCCGGCAGTGTTCTCTGGAGAACTCTGCTCGGTCTACCTCCAGTGTTCAGGGTCCAGGAACCAAGAGAGCCAGCACATCCGGATCTTGGGTCTTCAGGGTCCTCTCTTGGCCCCGCCTTGTAGGTGTGACAGTTACCAAAGCCTCGTTGGGGGTTGGAACTTCAGATCAAAGCTGGAATGGCTGCCCACTACAGGTACACCTGTGGGTATTGACAGTAATGTTATGAACAGTCATGGTAGTAGGGGCTTGGATGACTCAGAGGAGCCATCCCCACCAGAACACAGAATGTTCTTCCTGGGCCCGACTGATCTTGATGAGGAGTGAGATGAGGAGACTGTGAAGACAATCAGGGCAAGAAAATTCCTCAACAGAAAAATCCAAATACCTCCCAGGCTCCAAGTCATCTGGCCAGAAGATCTCTTCTGCTCCATCTATCATCTCCCCCTCCCTTCCCTACCCTCTCATGTGTGTCTATGGCCTTTCAGAAATGACCATGATAAACACTGTAGTTACAGTATTATAGTAGTTTGATATGTTAACTGTGTATCAGTATAACAGGGCTAATTTATTTTCTTTTTAAGACATTGTCTTCTTACAATATTTTGAAAAATATTAGCTCAGTTTCTTTTAAAAATTTGATGAGGGTATAATATGTATGATTCTTTTTTTAAAAAATTGAAAATATTGATCATAAATTTTAAATATTTTTAGTCCATCCATAAGCAATAATATCCCATTGATGAGGGTTGTCCTGTCCATCAAGCACACAAAGAGGAAGAGCAGCACAATAGTGAAGGAAGGATGGATGGTCCTGTGTACCAGCAGGGACAACCTGCTCAGTAATTCCATCATTTGAATGTGCTAGTAACACTTGATCATGATTGTCACTTGATGCACGTTTAAAACTAAGAATGAAATATATAGGTATATAGTAAGACATTATATACCCTCAGAAATGTGTAAAAGTTATGCTAGAATGATTGTCAAGATTCAAAAGGATCATCAGAGTAATAACTCAAAACATATTTATAGCTAAAGATGGAAAAAAGTAGAATTGCATTTGAATAGTCATCTTTAGTAGGTAGGAAGCAGTTGCTTTTATGTGTATAAACAGTGTGAATGTACATGTTCTCTTCGGATTGGTGTAGCAAAGGGGAGGGATCATAAAGTTCTAATAGAACAGAAGAGGAAGACAGCATAGTGGAGGAGTTTGGAATACTGGCTTCAGAGCTAGATTCTGGTACATGTACCACTAAAACTGTAAACATGGTACAGTTACTTCTTTTTCTTTATGCCTCTGTTTCTCTGTGTATAAAGGCTGCATAGTAGTACTTTCTCAGACATCCACATGAGCTAATATATATGAGAAGAACTTAGGGCAATGTTTGGCGTATAGTAAGCAGTCAGTAAATATCAGTAGCCATTGAAATTTGCTGGATATTTTCTCGTAAGCCTTTTAAGAATAATATGAAGTTAGATTGCTGCAGTGTTCCGAGCTCCTCGGAGAAGTTTCTTTGAGTGGAGGATGGCAGTTAACTGAGAAATTCACAACTGGTCAAAGTGCAGAGAGTAAGTTGCTGAGGAGTGTTCATCCACAAATGAGACAGCCAGTATCATGCCTTTTCTCCTCCGTAAGGCTCAGGGACCATTGCAAAGATGGGCAGAAAGAGTGCATGTGCCAGAGCTGGGGAGGACCAGGATGAACAGAATCTTCTGGACATGATGAAACAGCTGTGCTCATGAACTCTCCGCAGCTGTGGCTACATGCACAAGATCGAACCAATCACCATTCCAGTGGGGAGGGGTTCACAAACCCCTGTTCTAGCTGAGGGCTTCTGTGGGGTGTTGTTTTACCTTCCTTACAGTGGCTATGCTTTAAACTGCTAGAGGCCTGGCTGCTAAGGCCTTAGCCTGGGGGGAGTTCTGTTCCCCCAGACAATGGCTGTTGCAGCCACTAAAGTTAGTTCTAACTAAATCTCTATTGTTTTAATAAAACTTGAGATGCAAAGGCTAGGCTGAAAACTTGTGAGCTTAGAGAGTTTGAGTAGCAACTGTTTAATTTCTCTCTTTGCTAGCAACTGGAAGCCACTCCCTTCCACACCACCCCAACTAAAAAAACCCTGCCAATCTCCTCCCTGGCCCTTCCTGTTAACCAGCTGGTAACCCTGCCTCTGAGTCCAGGTTAACTTTATTTATTTTTTTTTTTGGTTTTTCGAGACAGGGTTTCTCTGTGTAGCTTTGCGCCTTTCCTGGGGCTCACTTGGTAGCCCAGGCTGGCCTCGAACTCACAGAGATCCGCCTGCCTCTGCCTCCCGAGTGCTGGGATTAAAGGCGTGCACCACCAACGCCTGGCTAGGTTAACTTTATTTAATTAATGCAAATGCAACACATCTTTGCATAGTTAGTAAATGCCATGTGAACAAATGCAACACATCTTTACACAGTTAGTAAATGCCGTGTGAACAAATGCAACACATCTTTGCCTGGTTAAACAAATATTACATAGCAGGGAAGGGCAACTTGATCTTCTTTAAGGTTATGGTCAACCATGCACTGATGGCCCCATCCCCAGGAAGTTATAGGCAGCAGCAACTGGACTCTGGGTTATTGTTTAAAGAGAGACTCAAAATAAGGGGGCGAGATCCTGACAGTTAGGGGGAGAAATGGAGGTAAAAATGATCAAAATGCATTGTATGAATCTATAAAATGTTCAAAGAATAAAAATATTTAAAAACAACAAAGTGTTTTTATGCTATTGTGCTATTTAAAGCCATCAGGGTTTGAGTTGTTTGCCATGACAGCAACATGGAAGAAGCATGATCAAACACATTTTATTGGTCTTCCTTCTGTGAGTTATTTCTTCACTTGCTACGATGTTTCCTGGGATCCCTTCTTCAACAAACCCTTTACATCATCTGTACTTGGATCTTATTTAGAACCTGTAACCTTGGGGTTTATTATTCCATTCTCTAGGACTAGTCCTCATGAATCTGTTGCAGTATTTAAGTTGAGGACACCCTCACTTTGGGAGTTTGTGGCCAATGGCCAGGCTTTATTGAGTCACATGGGACTGCCCATTATATCCAACTCATGATTATTCTATAGGCAAGCCTTGTGCTAATATCCCATGGTAATGTCTGAGGCTTTTTAGAGTTGTACCACAGCTTGAAGCATTTCCTACAGCTCACCCTTTCTTTCACTTTCTTCACACACTCTCCAATGTCAGCTGTACTTAGCTATAAATAGTCTCTCTTTGTCTATTCCTAATTCCCTTTATCTTTCATGGGTACTACCCCAATAAATTACTCAGATTTTCAATTTGGTCCTCAAATAGGCTTTCCTGAGAAATAAAAACAAACCCAATAACACATATTAAATCTCATTGAAGAGTGTGGGGTTTACATAGACTAACTTACCACATTAAGAGAAAATCATTTATGAAAGAGAAGAAATAAAGTGGCTACATATTGGTTAAGGCACAATATCACCCAATAAAAACTAATACAAAACAAAACTAATGCAAAACCAACTAACCAACCAACAAACAAACATAGCTTCCCAAATCAAATAGAAAACAGACTGGAATCCAATAAGTATTCCAAAGTGGAGCAATTCTGGTGAACAGTCTTACAATGCCACAGAATAACAGAAAGGTGCTGTGGTTAGGGGTGTCCAGGTGAGGATGAAAGAATGAAATCAAGTCCCGTGGCCATTCTTATCTGTCTCTTTGGAGGCCTGAGTTTCTACATTGGTTATGTGAGGTGGAGACACTAGTTACTAATGGAGCAACTGTGTTTGGAAATGTTCCATGCACAGTATGAACAACGCAGTGTATGGAGAGGACAATACAGCTTAGCTGATTTTGTTGGCTGTTTGCTCTTCCAGTACTTACTATTCTGTGTGACCATGGGCCAATTCCTTAACTTCTCCAACTTCTAGTTTCCTTGTCTCTAAAACAAAAATAGTGGTCCATAGCTCATCAATATCCAGGAAACAGTGAAGGATTGTATTCCACACTGTTCACACAGAGCTAACACATGACTGGCCAGGAACATTTTCTTAAGAGAGCTAGCCTCAAAGCCTTATTTCCATTAGGGAGAGGAAACACTGAAGCATGACAATCAAAGGCCAAGTCACAGCCCAAAGTGGATACTGCAAAAGCCACAAATCACAAGCCAATCAGAATTAATCTAGGCCTAAGAGTTTGGATTTAAAAGGCACTCTACTTTTTGAGAGCTGTTATATTGTGCACTTCAGTACTGGTGATAAAATTTATGTTAAAGCAAAGCAAGAAACTGCTCTAATTAAAAACAGAAACTTCAATCTAAGTTGTAACTGAAAAATGATTTAAAAAATTACTTATAGGTGTGTCCACTTACACATGTATTGAAAATGAGATGCAGAATTTTACCAAGCTGGGAATTAAAATAATACTGTTAATGGTCTGTGTTGTATGTTATAGAAGGAAATGCAAACACAGACCACAGTTATTGTCCCAGGCAATATTCTTGTGTCCAGTGGATTTATATTCAAACCATTCTCTGAAAATCAACAAAAATGAAATATTTGTTGAAGGTACTATTTATGAAACTCACTTTCACAATACAGATCAAGTTTGGAAATGTCAAACTCTGCATTCAAGTTATTTAATTTCTAAAATCAGTTGCCACTGAAAAGTTTTAAGTCAAAGAAAATAGCATGTAAGCACCTGCTGTGTTATCTCCCCTCAAGTTCAGAATCTGTGCCACTGACCTCTACATCCACAGCTAGGAGTCCCTTACACTGATATGTATAGGATAGGACACAGGACTGCTGGCGCTTCATAGCATATATGTGAGGTTTAAAGTGCCTTCTTAGGGCTCAAAAGTTTGATCATTTTTAGTGTCATTAATATAAACTCACAGGAATTCATACCAAACATGCAAATAAGCATCTTTAGACCAAAGTTACCTCCTAGACATTAGTTCCTTATGGAGCAATATCATTTAAAGATGTCCCATAAGCTATAACTCTTCAGAGAAATGAGGCAACCCGTAAGAGATACTTATACAAACTAGAGTAGGCTAAAGTGCTATTGCAAATTCTCTTAGGATGTAATGGCTCAAATTCAGCTAAAGCTCATTCTCTACCCCTTTATAACTGAATAAGTAATGCCACAAGTTAGCAAGGAAATTCTGCTTTCAAATAATTTGGTGCTGGAGGTAAATGTAAGAATGTCATCTTCAGCTTAGTATGCTCTGGGTTTCACCATCCTTGCCAGTTGGAATGGAATGCGAATAATATGAAGGCATCTCCCTGAGAGGTTTCTCATGGACCAGGGACAATTGTTGTCTACTCACATTAGATTTAAGTTAGTTATTTGGCCTTATTGAATTGTAGCAGAGTTTGGGTAAGATAAGGATACTGGGGGATGGAGTATAGTTCACAAACAACCCATGCTATTGCCAAAACTGCAGGTTGCTCTTTACAAACTGATAACAAGGCCCCATTGCTAAAGACAACACCTGTATTAAACATGGAGATGTTGAGCTGGTGCCAACTTAGAGCCTTTACCCCTATTTCCAGCGTCTTTGGTACAGAAAGGTACTTTGTACTCTATTAAACGAGTAACATAAGAACCAAGATAGCCACAAACCGTTTATCTACAGTGGTGTATGGCCTGCAAGATACGTTAGGGTAATGGTGGTGCAAAGCTTTCAGGAGTAACCAATCAATGACTGATTTGACTTAAGTCCCACCCCATGAGTTACAACTCATATCTGATACTGCTTGGGTGGCCAAGAACCTGAGACTAGATAGATCAAGGACCTAGGGGAAAACCAAAGAATACTGGTATAAAGGAAAAACAAAAATGATAGAATGACTCCTAATGACATTCTGTTATACTCACAGTGCCTTGTTCAGCCATTAACATAGAAACTTACTCCTGCAGCAAATGGGAAGAAATATAGAGACCAACAGCCAGATATTATGCAGACAGTGAGAGACCTTGGAACAGCCCTAAATGGATATCTCCATCAAATCCCTCCCCTTTGGGCTTAGGCAACCCTATGGAAGAGGAGGCAGAAAAAGTATAAAAACCATAGGGGTTGGAGGACACAAAGAAAACAAATCAACATGAACCAAACTCATCTGAACTCACACAGACTGAGGCAGCATGCACAGGGCCTGCACAGGTCTGCATGAGGTCCTCTGCATTTATATGATGACTTCCAGTTTAGTGTTTTTATGGGACTCCTGAGTGTGCCAATGAGTGGGTCTCTGATTTGATCTTTTCCTTGGTCTCTTTTCTTTCTGTTGGTTAGTTTGTCTTGTCCAATTCCAAAGTGATCGATTTTTGTTTGATCTCATTATATTTTATTTTGTTATATTTTAAAAAATAAATGAATGAATGAAAACCTAGCTACTAGGGTAAAGGTTAACAACTGTTGGGAGAGAGAAAATCAGTTTTCTATCATAGAATGTCACTGGGTATATCAACCACTCCAGAACAGGCCTCATGTTCAGGAGTGGTTGACCTACATGCAATGGATGCCAGTTTTATTTGTGTGTGTGCCTTTGTTTGGTTATGTTTTGTGTTTATTTTTGTTTGTTTGTTTTGTTTTCCCCCATGGTTTTATTTTGTTTTCTTAGTTTTGGGGTA
>CABHPH010150595.1:0-36085 GCA_902168325.1 Peromyscus nudipes
GAGAGAGCATCCAAATTAACAAAATCAGAAATGAAAAGGGGGACATAACAACAGACATTGAGGAAATCCAGAGAATCATCAAGTCATACTTCAAAAACCTCTACTCCACAAAACTGGAAAATCTAAAAGAAATGGATAATTTTCTGGATAGGTACCACATGCCTAAGTTAAATCAAGAGCAGATAAACTATTTAAATAGTCCAATAACCCCTATGGAAATAGAAACAATCATTAAAAGTCTCCCAACCAAAAAAAGCCCAGGACCAGATGGTTTCAGCACAGAATTCTACCAGATCTTCAAAGAAGAGTTAATACCAATACTCTTTAAATTATCCCACACAATAGAAACAGAAGGATCATTACCAAACTCCTTCTATGAGGCGACAATTACCCTGATTCCTAAACCAAACAAGGATACAACAAAGAAAGAGAACTACAGACTGATCTCCCTCATGAACATTGATACAAAAATACTCAATAAAATACTGGCAAACAGACTCCAAGAACACATCAAAACAATTATCCACCATGATCAAGTAGGCTTCATCCCAGGGATGCAAGGGTGGTTCAACATATGAAAGTCTGTCAATGTAATACACCACATAAACAAACTGAAAGAAAAAAAACCACATGATCATCTCACTAGATGCAGAAAAGGCATTTGACAAAATCCAACACCCCTTCATGATAAAGGTCTTGGAGCAATCAGGAATACAGGGAACATACCTCAACATAATAAAGGCAATTTACAGCAAGCCAACAGCCAACATCAAATTAAATGGAGAGAAACTCAAAGCAATTCCACTAAAATCAGGAACGAGGCAAGGCTGTCCGCTCTCCCCATACTTATTCAATATAGTACTTGAAGTTCTAGCCAGAGCGACAGCCTACAGAATGGGAAAAGTTCGTCACCAATCTCACATCTGACAGAGGACTGATATCCAGAATATATAAGGAACTCAAGAAATTGGACATCAAAATGCCCAACAGTCCAATTAAGAAATGGGCTATAGAACTAAACAGAGAATCCTCAACAGAGGAAACTCAAATGGCTGAAAGACATTTAAGGAATTGCTCAACATCCCTAATTATCAGGGAAATGCAAATCAAAACAACTCTGAGATACCACCTTATGACAGTCAGAATGGCTAAGATCAAAAACACTGAAGACACCTTATGCTGGAGAGGATGTGGAGCTAGGGCAACTCTCCTCCACTGCTGGTGGGAATGCAAGCTTGTACAACCACTTTGGAAATCAATATGGCGCTTTCTTAGAAAATTGGGAATCAATCTCCCCCAAGATCCAGCTATACCACCCTTGGGCATATACCCAAGGAATGCTCAATCATACCACAAGGGCACTTGCTCAGCTATGTTCATATCAGCACTGTTTGTAATAGCCAGAACCTGGAAACAACCTAGATGCCCTTCAACTGAAGAATGGATAAATAAAATGTGGTACATATACACAATGGAATACTACTCAGCAGAGAAAAACAATGACATCATGAGGTTTGCACGCAAATGGATGGATCTAGAAAAAATCCTCCTGAGTGAGGAAACCCAGACTCAGAAAGACAAACACAGTATGTACTCACTCATAGGAGGATACTAGATGTGGAACAAGGATGACTGGACTGCTACTCACAACACCAGGGAGGCTACCTGGAAAACAGGACCCCAAGAAAGACACGGGGGTCACCCAATGATGGAAAATGGATGAGATCTACATGAACAGCCTGGACGTGAGTGGAGGTAATGAAGGGCGAGGGCCAAGGGAAAGAGATCTTGGGGGAGCGGGAGATCCCAGCTGGATCAAGGACAGAGAGGGAGATCAAGGAATAGGAGACCATGGTAAATGAAGACCACATGAGAGTAGGAAGAAGCAAAGTGCTAGAGAGGCCCACAGAAATCCACAAAGATGCCCCCGCAATAGACTACTGACAATGGTCGAGAGACAGCCCGAACTGACCCACTCTGGTGATAGGATGGTCAAACACCCTAATTGTCGTGCTAGAGACCCCATCCAATGACTGAGGGAATTGGATGCAGAGATCCATGGCCAGGCCCAGGGTGGAGCTCCAGGAGTCCAATTAGCGAGAAAGAGGAGGGTTTATATGAGCGAGAATTGTCAAGACCAAGGTTGGATAAAACACAGGGACAAATAGCCAAGTGAATGGAAACACATGAACTATGAACCAATGGCTGAGCGGCCCCCAATTGGATCAGGCCCTCTGAATAGGTGAGACAGTTGATTGGCTTGATCTATTTGGGAGGCATCCAGGCGGTGGGACTGGGTCCTGTGCTCAGTGCATGAGTTGGCTATTTGAAACCTGGGGCTTATGCAGGAGGGACGCTTGGCTCAGCCTGGGAGGAAGGGACTGGACATGCTTGGACTGAGTCTACCAGGTTGATCTCAATCCTCGGGGGAGCCTTTGCCTTGGGGGAGATGGAAATGGGGGGTGGCCTGGGGGGACGGGGAGGGGGCGGGAGGGGACAGAACAAGGGAATCCGCGGTTGATATGTAGAATTAAATTATATTGTAAAACAAAATTTTAAAAAAAGGACTAGAGGTGGTAGATGACTCCTGGGAAACAGGATTGGTTCCGAAAGAACAGGGCACTTGCACTTGAGAGCTCACATGTTACAAGAGTACACACAAAACCTGGGCAAGATCTAGTAGACATAACTTGGGCAGAGCAGAGGTCATCAGGATGTCCCACTTCCAGCTGAAGAGCTGTTGCTCATTTCTGACTTCTCGAGAGAAAGTATCAGATTTCTTTAAGGATTGAGTCTTTGAGAGAGATGGTGCCCTTGCTTTCATAGGTTCCTCTGCAGCACTAGTCACATCTGGGCATCACTAGGGAGACTGTTTTCCTTCCTTCCTTCCTTCCTTCCTTCCTTCCTTCCTTCCTTCCTTCCTTCCTTCCTTCCTTCCTTCCTTCCTCCCCCCACCTCCCTCCCTCCCTCCCTCACTCCCTCCATTCCTTCCTTCCCTCTCTCCCTATCTCCTTCATTCATTCCCTCCCTCCTCCCTTTCTTTCTTTCCTTCCTTCTTTCTTTCTTTTTCTTTCTTTCTTTCTTTCTCTTTCTTTCTCTCTTTCTCTCTCTTTCTTTCTTTCTTTCTTTCTTTCTTTCTTTCTTAGGGAAGCACATGAATTTTGGCGAGAATACTTATGAGAAATAAAGAAATGGAAAGGCGATAATGATGGGTATACATGTCTTAAACACCCATGCAAGAATAAAATACATAAAAAACATTTAAGTAGTAAACATTGTAAATCTTCTTTAAAAAAGAAAAGAAATCTAGTTAGATTTGTGTTGGTAAAAGTCAGAGAAGCCAGGATCCAATGGGACATACAGACTTCTCTAACTTTCTCACAAACGTCACCTCAAAGTTTCTAGCAGCTTCACAGGACACTTCAGAGATTAGGAATACCCAGTTCCTCTTCAAAACACCATGTCTCTTTGGAGATATTCAAAAGAAATTCTTAAGTATCTTTGTTAACTGAAATTATCAGCTGAAAAAAGGTTCATAATTTATTTTGTCTCCCACAGCGAGTGCTGTCTTTGCATCTGCATGTGAAATGAAAATTGCAGTTCTGGATGGAGGTGAGGTCACAGAGTCACAGACCTCTACCTCAGGCTTGAGCTGACTCTCACACAGCCTTGGTTATTAATAGTCAGGATCTGCCCAATGAATCCTCTATCCCAGAGACAAGAAGCCAGCTGAGTACTTTGTATTTCACTCTGAGTTGCAAATCCAGCAAAGAAGAGAAGCCTGTGTAATTGCTCATGTTTAGCAATGGGAATCTTGGTTAGAAGCAGATCTGAAGAACACCCAGAGAAGTGACAAGAATATGACATAGCTAGAGGTGAGTAATAAAGACAGAAATGTTCATAACCATGAGTCAGTCCCTGTTGGTGCTGACTATAAGTCCACAACTGAGGGTGACTATAGGTAACACCAGGGTAATGGGTGTCTATGAAGGTGCTTGAGAATCGTGGTCCAAAGTCAATGTGATAATTCATTTTACTTTACATGATGTGTAGACTTTTTTGCAGTGTGATTATTATAGTTGAACTTACTGTAGTTTCACACCCCTAGTAAACATCTAAATGGAAATGTAAGAATTACACAACTCTGCAAGATATAGATGCAAATCTTTTTTTCTGGAGCAAAAGGTATTCTTATGTAACACTATTTTTATGAGTTCGAAACAGTAACTGAGTCTGTGTTGAATGACCAATGGTAAAATAAATAGCTTGAAACCTCCCTCTTGTACCTGGGTTTGAGTTATCACCCCTGTTTCAAGTATACTCTAGTGATAATCATAAACTGATGCCATGCCTTCCCTTCTGGTTTATCATTGTTGCTAATGGAACCCCAGACATTATGCCAGGCAAGGCAGGGCTGTACCCCTCAGCTACAGTTGTATCCACTTAGTTCTTTTGTTAATTTGGACAATGTTAAAGTGTTTCACATTCTTTAGATTCCATTTCACACATCACACATGTATCTCCTCTATTTGAGTAAATTGTAAATTATATTATAAAAGATTCATTAATATAAAAAATAGTAAGCATATGCAGAAATTTAAATGAAGTATTTTTCTAACTTAACTTTCTTCTTATACTATTTCAGAACACATTAGTGTTTTATGTTGCATATTTTACAGAGTAATGGTATTTGTAGTTCATCTATAGTTACCTCATAGCCTTTAACCCTGCAGTAAAAACAAAGCATATTTCCAGTGGCATCATAAGTATCACATCCATCTTGCGATGTGAAATCAAACTGGCAAATGGAACAGTTTTCTGCCATGACAGTCCAAACCTAAAGAACACTATATTTTAGTAAAATCTCAAAAGCCTTATATGCCTTTGCAATTGCCTATTGAAAAATAAAAATGAAACTTTTTTAAAAGAAATTTCTTTCTTGTCTGTTTTTGTTTTGTGTACCTCTATGTTTTGTCTCTATGTATGTGTGCACTATGAGACATTGGTGCCTGCAGTGTCCAGAAGTGGGTGTCAGAACATCCTTAAACTGGAGTTACAGGCAGTTTTGAGTCACTATGTGGGTACTGGGAACTAACTCATCTCCTCTCCAACAGCAAGAAGTGTTCCTTACCACAGAGCCTTCTCTTTAGTCCCCCCAAAATGCAAAATTTATAAAACCAAAAGCATACAATAAATGTCAACAAAATGAACAGGATAGCAAGTGGGAACACAAACTGCATTTAAGATTGGAGTGTGTTGCAAATGTATCTCATTGCTTTATACTCATGGACTGGGGTGACTCTGATTGGAAAACATTAGCCATGTTCAAGAACTTCCAGTATCCACTCTCATACACTTGGCTTTTGAATTGAAAGAGTTGCTCACCCTTTGTGTTTCTAAGGTCAGGTATTGACAGTGGAAATAATGTTACTGTCCACAAGAGACAGTGATAAAGAAAAAAAAAACCTGACAGGACAGCAGTTGACACATAAATTGTTACTGCTGTTCGGCAATTATACACATAGCAAATAAAAAGCTACATATGTCATTTCTTATAACTTTAAGGATGCAAGAGGAGAGAATACCAAAAAAGCATTAGAAAACAACCAAGAAGTCTAACTTGTAATGCACAAAAAGTCAAAGATCTAAGTGTGAGTATGGAGATAGGTTATTTATCAGTACAGGATACTAGGGAATTAAGGAAAACTCTATCTGAACTGCCTACATTGGGGAGTCTTCAGAAGAAGGAAGGAAAGAATCTCTTATAACCTGGCTAATGAGGTCACCGAAAATGGATCTGATGTGATGAGTGTGAGAGCTTTGGAAGCAGAGAAATTGAAGATTGTCACTTACCACCTCTCCTCGAGACAAAGGGTGCACATATGAGTCAATAGAAGAAAAATAATTCCCTGAGTGTCTGGCTCTTATGAGTTACTGGGGACATGTTTTTATTTCTTGCTGATATTTCAGTGAATATGAGTGACTGAAAGATGATAAAAGATTGTCAGGCATGATTGGGGGAACTGGACACCTGAGAGGAAGCTTTGTTGTCCAGGTCACTTTGTGGAACAGGACTATGTTCATGGTTAAGATAGGAATCAAAGCAGTGGGGCCTCAGCACTGGCTTTGGTCTTTAGGTCTGTGTTGATCCACAGCATGAGACGCGATCAGGTAAGAAAGGCTGTAGGACTGGAGTGAGACAGATCTTTATGCATTCAATAAAAATAAATATATCTATAGAAGTTGTTTTTCCCTTATACATTTAACTTATCAAAAATAGAATGAAGTAAATATTTAAACATGAGAATGATATTAGCAGATGTGACCAGTATCACACACAGAACTTTCTTGTGCTGATTCCTGTGTCTAGGAAGACACAAAACCATTTCCAGAATTGGGCAGACTGACTGTATGGATCTGAGCAAAGGGGTGTTCCCACACTCTGGTAGATGATGGTCACCATTTCTTTAATATTGTTTCTTACCACAAAATGTCAAATCTCAAGAACTTTGTACAGATACATCTTAGTCATTGTCATTCAAGGATTCTCAAAGGCCACAGCAACTCTTACAATAAAGAATCTTGTCAATAATTGCAATTTTTTCCTTTCTCATAGATGTGGCAGTCGAAGGCCCCTGACATTGTCTTCTTGGGAAAGTTCATGGCCACTCAGTAAGTACAACTGTAGTAGACAGAGCTTTAAAAATTTTACTTTTCACATGAGCCTTGTTGGACAGTGGGTATCCTAAATGATGTCATTTTCCTATATATATGATCAACAGTTGGAGCACAGAAATCACAAATAATGAGCACATCTGTGATGTTGTTCTGACAACATTTCAGTGAACTCACACTCTAGTCAGCAACAGGACAATGTTTTTTTGTGACCATGGACTCAAACTGTGATTCCATGAGGGTTTATACAGGTGCTAACTGCTATTTGACCAACAACATAAACTGAAACTAAGTTTCCCCCTTCCTTCTTTCTTCCTTTCCTTCCTCCTTCTTTCCTTTCTTTTTCTCTTTCTTTTTCTCCCTTTCTTTATTTCTTGCTTGCTTGCCTCATTCCTTTTCTACTTACCTTCTTCCCTCCTCTCTCTTTCTTTCTCTCACTCTCTTTTTCTCCCCTTTCTTTTCTTTGTGACATAGTTTTTACATAAAGAAACAAATGTTCATAGCCATATATTTCAAAGGGATTTCACAACTGAAACACAGTTTGCAACACAGTAGGTAGAATAAGCAATATTACTGTAAGAATCTCAAAAGGCCCCCTTAACTAACTAACGAAAACTAGAACTCAGCTGCTCTGTTGAAGAGATCAGACACCTTGGTGAACATTTCAAGGTTAGAGCACATATTACTTGTACAGGACTTATATCTGTAACTATTATACATTTTGAGGTTTTTGTTATTCCATATGATTTTGTTTATGTATTATTGTCTTCCACAACACTGTAATTTGGAACTCTTTTTTAAAAAATTATCTAAAATTGATGATAAACATGAAAACACTTGAGAATTACTCCCAGGAAGCTAGATAGAAAGAATACAACTAATTTGGAAGGGATTAGGTATCATCCAGTATTATTTGCTTCAGCAAGACCATTTATAGGGCTGATATTTTTGTTACTACTTATTATGGAAACCTTTATGTGAACTCTGATTTTGAGAAGTGAGGGGTGGTTGTATGCTTATTTGTAAAATATCTGTGATCCAGATCTTCAGGGTTCATCAATGGTGGTGGACACTGGAACGGCCTGTCTATCTTAGAACATTGTTTACATTACTGTCTTTTGACTTTGAGTGAATTGTTTTAGCTGCTTTTGTTTGCACTCAGGGTCATGTTCTCCTCTGTCCAAAGAAGACTTTTTCCTCAATCTTTGATTTTTTTTTTAATATGCTTTCATTTCTGCAGTCATCAGAAATCAACCAATTTCCAAAAGTTTTTAATGCAATCTCTGGGCAATTTTAGCATCATATCATTACTGATCTCTCTGGAGTTCCCCATTAGTTCTGGAGTGGGGACAGCTTCTTTCATTATGCTTGGTTTCATTCCTACACCTTCTTCATAGTAACTGCTGCCTCCAGGGGACTCTGGAATGTGCTTCTTCCTTTTCCTCTTCCTATAATCCCTTTTATGCAAAAGACACACTATGTCCTAATTGTTCTTCATCTGAATGCCATGTCCCCCACCTCAATTGTCAGCTTCTCCTGATTTCTCAAGATTTATCTTAAACTTTTAGTGCAAGATCTTGGCAGCTCTTCGGGCACTGGCTTTATGTTTTTAGATCTTCCTCTTGGAGTTTCTTAGCCATCTTCTCTCATGGGCCCTTTCTAGGTTCCTTGACCCTATACACACTCATTCCCCCATAAACACACACATAAAATTGGAGGCTATGAACACATTTGAGACATTGGTGTCTGTGTTTCTGAACCAGGATGTCACCACTTAATGGAGTAATTTCCATTTTCTATTGCAGTATTTCCCTATGGTGTTCTACAGTACCAGTGCACAAAGAAGGGGAAACCTCAAGTATTTTGTAGTTCCTAGAGTTTCAGTTCATCTCCCCACTCTCTTTAAACTTCATCAGATCCTAGGCTTTTCTTAAAATTCTACTCCAATTCTTGATTGTCCCTGCATGGCTGCTGAGGAGCAACAATGATTTCTCTGGGGCTGCATGGCTCAACCTAGTGCTAATTCAAGCTGTTACTATTTGATTGTGAAAGGGAGTCTCACCCAATTTAGAATAGTTTGTTTCTCCTTTCCCTCAGAGGACTAGATTTGTTGTCCAGAGAGTTTCCTCCTACTGCACTACACTAATGAACCAATACATTGTCTTCTTTTCTACCATTTCCACTCTAGACTTTTGAGTGGTGCATGATTATCCCAGACACAGTTTCAAGAAAAACTGAAGATTCCCCAGAAGCTATCATTCATCACATGATGAATCATTATCCTTGTCACCTATTCTGGCACATTTTGCCTCTTTTACGATGTTGGGCCTTCTGTGAAATTTCATTACATAGAATGTCCCCATCCCTTTAACTGCCTTAGCCTGAGTGTGGACATATGTGTGAGTGTATATGTGATGTGATTTTTTTTTTAGTAAGAGAGAGCTCTTAACTTAATTTGACATATTGTCTCTTTAACCAACTTTCAAATGCATTTTGCTTTCTTTTTTATTGTGATTTTTTATTTAAAAACATTTTTTCCGTTTTATATACCAAACCCCAGTCCCCTCTCACCTCCCTTCTCTCGCCCCCACCTCTCCCCATCTCATTCCCCATTCACTCCTCAGCGGGGGTAAGGCCTCCCTTGGGGAGTCAACAAAGTCTGCCATACCAAGTTGGGGCAGAGACTAGCCTCTCACCCCCTGCAATAAGGCTGAGCAAGGTATCCCACCATAGGGAATGGTCTCCAAAAAGCCAGTTAATGTCATTGGGATAAGTCCTGGTCCTACTGCTAGTGGCCCCACAAACAGATCAATCCACACAAATTCACCCACATTCAGAGGGCCTAGTTTGGTCCCATGCAGGTTCCCCAGCTGTAAGTCTAGCGTCTGTGAGCTCCCATTAGCTCAGGTCACCTGTACTTGTGGTCTTCCCCTTCATGATCTTGACCCCCTCCCCTGCTCTTATAATCATTTCTCTCTCTCTTCGACTGATCTCCAGGAGCTCAGCTCAGTGCATGGCTGTGTGGATCACTGCATCTGTTTCCATTAGTTACTGGATGTAGGTTGTGTGACGATAATTATGGTGGTCATTAATCTGGTTATCTGGGAAGGCCAGTTCAGGCACCCACTCCAATCATACTAGGAGTCTTATCTGTGATCATCCTTGTGGATTCCTCGGGATTTCCCTAGCACCAAGTTCCTCCCTCAGCCATAATGGCTCCCTTTATCAATATCTCTTTCATTGCTCTCCCTCGCATCCCTCCCCCAACTGGACCATCTCAGTCCCTCATGTTCCCATCCCCCATCCCCTCCCTTTTACCCCACCCAAGTTTACCTTGGAGATCTTAACTACTTCCCCTTCCAGGGGCCCTCCAGGGGTGTCCCTCTTAGGGTTCTCCTTTTTACCTAGCTTCTCTGGGGTTATGGATTGTATCCTGATTACCCTCTGCTTTGTGTCTAATATCCGCTTATGAGTGAGTACATACCATATTTTTTTCTGCTGTGTAATAATCCTTTGTGGAAATATACCACATTTTCTTTCTCCATTTTTTGGTTGAGGGACATCTAGGTTTTTTCCAGGTTCTGGCTATTATGAACATTGCTGCTATGAACATAGCTGAGCCAGTGTTTTTGTGGTGTGATTGAGCATATTTGAGGTATATTCCCAAAAGAGGAATTTGCTGTGTCTTGAAGTAGGTGGATTGCCAATTTTCTGATAAAATGCCGTACTGATTTCCAGAGAGACAGTACAAGTTTGTACGCCACCAGCAGTGGAGGAGTATTGCCCTTACCCCACATCCCCTCCACCATAAGCTGTCAGCAGTGTTTTTGATCTTAGCCATTCTGACAGTAGTAAGATGTCATCTCAGTGTCATTTTAATTTGCATTTCCATGATGGTTAAGGATGTTGAGCAATTCCTTAAATGTCCTTTGGCCTTTTGTGATTCTTTGTAGATAATTCTTGGATTAGATCTGTACCCAATTTTCTATTTGATTATTTGGTATTTCGAGGTCTTGTTTCTTGAGTTTTTTATATATTTTGAAGATCAGAACTGTGACAGATGTGGGGTTGGTGAAGATCTTTTCCCATACTGTAGGACTGAATCTTTTGCCTTACAGAAGCTTGTTAGTTTCAGGAGGTCCCATTTATTAATTATTGCTTTCTGTGTCTGTGCTACTGGTGTTATATTTAATAAGTGGTCTCCTTTGTCAGTGTGTTAAAGGCTACTTCTTACCTTCTTTTCTATAAGATTCAGTGTAACTGGAATTATGTTGAACTTTTGATCTACTTGGACTTGAATTTTGTGCATGGAGATAGATATGGATCTATTTGTAATCTTCCACATGTTGACATCCAGTTATGCCAGCACCATTTGTTGAAGATGTTTTCTTTTTCCATTGTACAGTTTTGGCTTTTTCATCAAAGATCAGGTGTTCATAAGTGTCTGGATTAAAGTCAGGGTCTTCAATTCAATTCCATTCTTCCACATGTTGGTTTTCATGATGATTCCAAGCTGTTTATATTATTATCACTCTATAGTAGAGCTTGAGGTCAGGGATGATGATGTCTCTAGAAGTTCCTTTATCGTACAGGGTTGTTTGGCAGTTGTTGGTATTTTGTTTTTCTATACGATGGTAAGTATTGTTCTTTGGAAATATGTGGAGAATTGTGTTGGAATTTTAGGAGGATTATATTGAATCTGTTGGTTGCTTTTGGCAGGATACAAGAATAACAAAAAAAAAAGTAGTAGCCCTCCTCTATACAAATGATAAACAGGCCAAGAAAGCAATCAGAGAAACATCACTCTTTACAATAGCCACAAATATCGTAAAATATCTCAGGGTAACTCTAACCAAACAAGTGAAAGACATACATGACGACAACTTTAAGTCTTTGAAGAAAGAAACTGAAGAAGATATGAGAAAATGGAAAGATCTACATGCTCTTGGATAGGTAGAATGGACATAATAAAAATGGCAATCATACCAAAAGCAATCTACAGATGCAATGCAATTGCCATCAAAAACCCAACACAATTCTTCACAGACCCTGAAAACGCTTTCTTGATAATTTTTTTTGTATCTAAGAAAGCTGTTGGGAAGTGACCTAAATATATTCCAGCATGGTCAAACTCCAAATTCATAGTCTATATTAAGCAGACTTGGTGACTGCCTGAAGAGAAACAGTTCTCGCAGAGTATACTTGAATGCATTTTACAAGATTTTTTTAAAAGAAACTTTTAAATTCATTTTACATACCAATCACTGATCCGCCTCTTCCCTCCTTCAGCTTCTCAAGCCTCCAGTCCCTCAACCTACTCCTCATTCTCTCCTACAAGAAGGCAAGTCCTCCCGTGGGGAATCAGCAGAGCCTGGTACATTCAGTAGAGGCAGGTTAAAGACAAAGAACCCAGAAAAGTTACATCTTGTTTGACAGTTGGCAGAGAAAAGCAAGCAAGCAAGCAGTTTATCAAAAGCCAAAAACATGCAGTTAGCTGAGGCATTTCAAAATGCCAGGTTTTAAAACAGGGTTTGCTACTTTCCTAAAGGACTTCTAATGGAAGAGTTAGAATAAGGGACAGATCAGATTCAGGTTAAAGTAAAGATGAGTCCAGCTGGCACAAGATTGAAGAATTTTTGCCCTGCCATAGAACCATAGTCATATTTTGAGTGAAATTATAAAAGAACACCTTTTACTGTTTAATTTTACATGCAATATTCATTAAGTATTGATATAGTTAAGGTTCTTGGTCATTAGTGAATCTGTATTCTTTTGTATCATGACTAGGTAATATCAGTATATCCTGAAATTATGTTTGTATGTACAAACTGTCATTTTTCATTATTTGTCACATGCCAATGTCACATCATATGGAATGCTGCATTTTCTATGGAAATAGGTGACTCTCCTTTCAACAGCATGTGCATTCTGAGGTACTGAGCCATCTCACATAACATACATAGAAACTCAGTACTACTAGCAGTTCTTGGGATGAGGCTTTTAATATTGTCTAGGTTATCCTTGAAATCCTGAGCTAAAAGGACAATCTGTTCCAACCTCTTGACCCTGCATAGATTGGAAATGTCCTCCTTGTCCAAATGGTACAGTCATTTGTCAGTATTCATTATCACAAGACTAATAGCCAGGTCATAATATACAGACAATTGTATCAAATCACAGAATGGACTTCTGAGAAGGAATTATTTTCTTAGCATAAGGTATAACAGGAATTCTTGGAAATTTTTCTCTTATTTTGTACTATCTAGTACTTTACTATAGAGATTATACATTAAAGTCAACATGTTTGATTCTCATGTACCTAATGGATGCAAAGGCCCTGATCATTCTCTCTTCAGTAGTGACCAACAAAATGGCAGTTTTGGGATTAAAAGCAGTTCTTGAATGATTTTACATTCAGGCTCCTTTTGTAGATTCAAAGATTTGATAGGAGTATGCCCATTGGCACATCTGCTCTTGAATATCTTCCAGGGCATGACTAGAATTCACAGGAATACTGTTGGGAGAATCACAAAGTCAACATTGTAACGTATGCTGTCTGTTCCATTTACCTCCTCTGGGTCTGTAGCTGAAGTTTTCCTGTGTCTTACCCAGTCCGTAGCCATTCAGACCCAAGTGAACACACAGAGGTTCATATTAATTGAAACTCCTTGGCCATTAGCTCAGGCTTACTATTGACTAGTGCTTACATTTAAACTCAGTCCATTTCTGTTACTCTATATGTTGCCACATGTTCCATGGCTTTACCTGTGTACGATTACATGCTGCTCCCTGGATGGTGGCCTGGCATCTTCTCACTCAGCCTTCCTCTTCCCAGAATTTTCCTTGTCTGCTTATCCTACTTATACTTTCTGCCTGGCTACTGGCCAATCAGTGTTTTATTAAATCAATGTACAAAACCATTATCCCACAGCATTTCCCCTTTTATGTTTAATTAAAAAGGAAGGTTTTAACTTTAACATAGTAAAATTACATATCACAAATAGTTATCAAGCAAGAATTACAGTTACAATATCCAGTCTATTTGTATTTGGCAAAGTTAAAAAATATTCTATCTATCCTACATTTGTGAGTCTAAAGTTTTGTATCTAATTTATCTTTTATCATAACCAAGGAAAATTATAACTATCTAGTCTTCAACTACATCAAAGACCTCAGAAGGATATAATATTACCTAAGTAAACAGAAAGATCATTGTACAAATCTTCCAAAATTCTAGAATGACAGAGACAGCTGCATGCCTGGACAGTTACCCAAAGTTCTTCTGAAATGTTGGAGCATCTATCTTCAGCCCATAGGCCTAGTCTCTCAGTCATTTTTTTTGTGTTGTGTCCTATAGAATGTCTGGCAGTTTTTTTTTTTCCTGAGAAACAGAAACCTAAAGGACCATCTCACCTTGCAAAGTTCAGTGGTCACCTTCTTATGTGTCCTGCATGTCTAGTTTATACAACATATCATCAAGCAGTCAATGCAAGAGCATTTTTTTTTGCCCAGTGGCTAACTTTTGCCACAAAGAAATCAAATTTCATAATGAGTTTCTTCAATACTCATCATCTTCCCTGAAGTAGATTGGTGCTGCCTGGAGC
Organism: Peromyscus nudipes; assembly: GCA_902168325.1. Lineage (NCBI taxonomy): Eukaryota > Metazoa > Chordata > Mammalia > Rodentia > Cricetidae > Peromyscus > Peromyscus nudipes. Next base: position 14,280 of record CABHPH010150595.1, read on the forward strand.
AAACATGTCTCAATGTCCAGAAAGTCAAGTTCTTAAAACATTTTAAATCTCATATTCTGTAGGTCTTTGAAGTATTTGAAGATTACTTACCTAATTGAATTGTATCTATGTGTACCTAGAAAACTTAACATGACTATAATTTTGACTATCATAGAAGACTAACTATTAATCTGTATTTCCTAATTATCCATTACAATTTAAATGAGCTGCACAAACATAATAACTTAAACAAGAGTAGAAATATGCATACAATATAACAAAATTAACTTTAAATTTGTATGAATAAACTAAAATCTATAGCAATGTAAAACACTTTAAACAAGTTGCTCTTTAAAAGTAGGTTCAACAATCCATCCTTTTACCCTATCATATCTATATCCTATATTTCATATCATATCCCCTTTCTTCTTTAGGAAAGATATTGACTATGACCAATAAATTTGAAAGACATCATAAGATAGTTTTCTGTTGGTAATACAAGATAGGATAGGAAGTGAATTAGGTATATTTTGGACTCACCAAAATAGGATAGATAATGGAATATTTTCTCTGAATTTATCAAGTGCAAATGGACTAGACATTGTTGATGTATTTATTGCTTGTACATATTGTATATAGTTATTGTACTTATTGTATGTACTTTTTCTTATATCAGTTATAAATTTATTTTTTTAATTTTTATTAGACAAAAAAGGGGAAATGTGGTGATATTTTATTTGTGCTGTAATAAAGCTTGCCTGGAGATCAGGGGAAAAGGCCAGTCATTTTAAGTAAACAAAAAGTCAGTCAGCACACACCCTTAAACCGATCACTTATCAGGCAGGGTCTCTGTGTTCAAGGTCATACTAGGGAACAGAGCCAGGTGTGGTGACACACGCCTCTAATCCCAGAACCAATCATAGAGAGCTGGAGGTCTGTACAGACAGACAGTGACAAGGAAGTGAGGTAGCTGGGCTAAGACAGCAAATGAGAGGGCAGAAAAGCAAGGCAATAAAGGCGTGGGTAAGATAGGAAGAAGCTCACTTTTGGAAGCTGCAGAGTTGGTGAGGTAAGGTTGGCTGGTAGCTTTCCCTATGTCTCTAAGGCTTTCACCCCTATATTTAGTTCCATGTTTTTTATTTAATAAGACCATTTAAAAATTCATCTACATGGGTCTTATACATATTGATGAATTTCATATTCTGTGTACCCATTTATCACAATTAATAGAAAAAACATGACAGGAAATAAGAATTGGTACAGTGCTTCAATGTATGGAGTGGGGAAATCAGGGACTTATTCTATGCAGCATTGGTAGTTTGCCTGGAAGTTTTATTTTTGGCTTATTGCCTCTTCAAGCAGCTCTGTGTTTTTCATTCTGTACAGACAAAAGCAGAAGGTGCAATGCATCCACAGCAGAAACTCCTGTATGTTCATGGCTACACAAAACATCCTGTTCCTAATATCTACCTTTCTGGATTTTTATTTTCTCTCCTTCATCTTATTGGTCTCCATTACTCTTTGTATAATAATGACTGGTGCCTGGTGAATGTAAATGGATTCACTTCTCTGTGTTTTCCCCCTTTTTTTTACCCTTTATTCTTATGAATCATTGCACCATTATGTCCAGACTCAGTTTTGCTTTGTATCTATTGGCATGGGTGTTTCACATGGATGAAGTAATGAGGGATAGTTTACAGAAATCTTTAAAAGGGTTTTACAAGAGAGTAAATCTGATTCCAATTGCACCAAACTTACTCAAAAAACAAACATCATTGCACATAGATTTATCAATACATCCATGTCACTTCCCTCTTTTATGGTGGATATTTGCTTCATAAGCTAGTTTTTAAATTACTTGCTGTTTTTAGCATTTAATACCATAACATACATACACCCATGTATTACTCCTTGGTCAGGGTCATGGAAGACAACATGTGTCAGGATTCAATCTATACATTAGTTTAGGTTACAAAAGCTGCTTACATGGCAAATCCATTCAAGACAGGCAAGGTTGGATGTTACACTCTTGTACTAAAAGCAGGTTGAAGAGAGAGGCTGAATGAACAGTTGCCTATCAGTCTTAAATCTTAAATGAACTCCACATGCATTAACTCTGGCTGAGTGGTCCAGCAAAAATTCCAGTCTCTTAGAATGTAAGAGATATTTTCATAATCATGCATCCCCACATTAGAGTATACTTTCAAATTCACCCTTCAGCCTCCATCCTTGCTCCCTAGGATGCAAAACCTCTCTGGTTCTCCTACCAGGATCTCAACTTTTGACATCACAGGAGAGAAGAATGACTTTACACTTCTAGCCTGACCCTCTGAGGTGCTCACTTCTCACCTAGAGGTTTTTCTTGCTTATTGATGGGAACAAGTGTTTTTCACAGATTATGATATCACCCTCAGCATAACTGCCATTGTGTCTTCCTGTGCCATGGTCCTGTCATCATTTTTGGGGAAGAGCTTGGAGTACATTCTGTCATAATCTTTTGGATTGTAGCCAACTTCATAGCCATAGGAGGTTTGGAGATTTCACATGGCCACTGAGTCCACATCTAGCACTCACCATCACAGATGCATCCTACATTGCCAGGTGAGTGGCTTTCCTTCAGGTATCCTGTCTTCAGAGGACAGGGCAGTCTCTGGAAGGTGGGTGAGTGCAGAGCTCTGAACTGATCCTCCTCTTTCAGTGAACAGTTTCTGCACAGTTCAAAGACACATAATATGAAGGATCAGACTGAGACTTGGACTCAACATCATTTGATGGAGGCTGCAGGTGAGAAACACTAACCTGGATTCCTACTGTTTGGTGTTCTTATCCAGGACAGTAACAATATGTTAGTTACCCGTAAGTTGGGATCCTGGTGACTGAAACTGCTTGTGGCTGTTTCTCAGAATTCACCTGCAATGGTTTTTCTTTAGGGAAACAATGACCCTGTTCACTTTGTTGATAAAACCTTTCCCAGAATTTAGTTAGTTACAGGAGCAATTTGAGAGGTGTTTGCTGGCCTCTGCATATTTACACCTAAAATTCCGCTTTCCACTAGGGCTTTATGTGAATGAGGATTTTTTTCTCTTTATTAGAAATGTTTGAGTAGAGTGTCATATTGAGAACATAATATGCTTCTTAGAGGGCATCAAGTCCAGCATTGTGAAAAGAGGAGCAAGTGTTAAACTCATGTTTCACTATCCAAATTTCAAGTCCATGGATATTTGACTAACTGCACCTTTATGTTACTCAGGTCTGAGACCCTTGTTATTTCAACTTCCCCAAGACACATATGCCCATGTTCCAAAAACTTACTTTTTGTTCACTTGGTTTTTGAAACAGGCTCTTCTTACGTAGTCCTGGCTTTTCTGCAGCTTGTTGTATAGACCAGGCTAGCCTGAAAATTATACCATCCTCTTGATTCTATATAATGTATGCTGAGATTAAAGGCAAGTGTCACAATTATCAGCCCTGATACTGCTTTTGAATCCGATATTTCAGTTATTTTTGTGGTATCTGTTAGATCTACTGTATCAATGGTGACAATATAGTAATATCAGTCAATTTTTGTAACATTCATAGTTTCATTAGTTTGTTTTTATATAAAGGTATGGTACTATAGTTCAATATTTCCACATATTATATATTGTGCTTTAATTTTATTATGAAAAGTTCAAGACTCTCACCAGCAATCCTCCTTTGGAATTAATGTATTATATGATCCTGCATTAAACACCACAAAACTAATTGCTATTTACATTTTTGTATCCATGATTATTTTAAATGTGTTTGTGAAAAATCATACACAACAATTTAAAGATTAGGAAGCAATTTTGAAACTATTTAAAAGCAAACACAGAACAGCTATGTACACAGATATATGTAAATGAAATTACATGTGACTGTGCTGACAAAGGAGAATTCAAATGTATTCTTTCCTGATATCTGATGGTCATTCTCTTAGTTTGGGTTTTATTGCTGTGAAGAGACAAAACTTGTCCATGGCAACTCATACAAAGGAAAACACTTCATTGAGGCTTGCCATAGTTTCAGAGTTTTATTCCATTATTGCTGTGGCTTAAAGCACGCCAGCATGCAGCATGAAGGCAGACATACTGCTGAAGAAGGAGATGAGAGTTCTACATCTTGATCTGCAGGCACACTGTGCCATACCAGCCAAACTTGAGCTTATAATACTTAAATCCCACCCCATAGTGACACACTTCCTCCATTGAGGTCTCATCTATTCAAACAAGGCTAGCCCTCTAAATAGTGCTATTCCCTATTGGCCAAGTATTCAAACACACGAGTTTATGGGAGACATACTTTTTCCCGTCAACATAGTCACTATGTTATTTTCTCATTTTTCATTACTATCTATTTTTCTTCTCAAATTTGATTATTTTTATTTTTCTCCACTGTTCATTTCCTTTTCATATAACTATGAGGAATTTGTGTCATATATTTTGATCATGCTTATACCTCCTCAACTCCACCCAGTTTTGCAATCTTTCTATACTCACCAACATTTTTATCTCTTTAATTTTGTAAGTCATGACTCACAGATTGTGCTTACCACGTGATCTTGTGTGTGTGACCATATACTGCATCATTTTCAACCTGTTAGTAACCACATCTTAAAAGAAGCTGACTCAAACTATCCTAGTAGCTATAGTTGTCAAAAGCATCTTAGTTATAGGTTACTACTTCCTCTGGAGCCACACAATGTCCTTTCTGGTAAGTCTCTGCCTTTTACCAGTTGCTGGATCCTTGGAAACCTGAGTGTGTCTGCACCCAGGATACTCATCTGAATGTAGCTTTATCATTGGACCTTATCACCATTGGATTTTGGATTTTAAAACTGCAATTACCTGTAAAACACTTAGAAAACATTAACCCCTATTAATGACAATGTACATTTTAACTTTTACCACATTGTTACAGTTAATTATCTGGAATTGAAACAATTGATGTTCATTGAGATCTAGGTAACTTCTTCCTAGAGAGACAAACTTTAACATTACTTATGAACATGAGTTGATAATGTCTATGCAGTACATTGTTTGACTTGCTAGGAAGAAAATCGTCCAACGTGTTTCACAAGTGGCCTCTGGACCTGATGTGCATTGACCCAGAACCATGACAGAATGACCTCCAGAGACATGGCTGTGGGGATCTTCTTCCTGTTCCTGACTTCACTGGGAATGCTGGGGAACTCAGCCTTGCTTTGCTGTTTTATCATTGCTGACTTCTCTGGAATCAGGGCAAAGCCCACAGACCTGATTGTCAAACACCTCGCCTCAGCCAACTTTATAGTTCTCTTCAGAGGAGTCCAACAGACAATGGCTGCTTTTAGTCAGAGTTACTATCTAGATTTTTTTTCATGCAAATTTACCTTATATTTTCATAGAGTTTCCAGAGGAGTATCCCTTGGCTCTACATCCCTGCTGAGTGTCTTTCAGGCCATCACCATCAGCCCCAGTAATTCCAAATGGGCACAGCTCAAGATCAGAGCCCCCAGGATCATTGGTCCTTCCCTGGGCCTGTGCTGGGCCTCCCAGCTGTTGTTATATGTCTTCATTCCTGTATACACAACTGACATATGGGGTGGAAGAAATGTTACTGGGATAAAAAATCTTGAATACTGTGTTTTTATGAATCCTGGGAGACTAATCAGCACACTAACTGTAATCCTGTACACATGCAATGATTTCATGTTTTGGGGAATGATGATGTGGGCCAGTGGCTATATGGTGTTTATCCTGCTCAACCACAAGCAAAAGGTCAAACACATCCATGAATTGCTGTCTCCCAGGTCATCACCTGAGAATAGAGCAACCCAAAGCATCCTTGCCCTAGTGAGCAGCTTTGTTATCTTCTATGTAGTCTCTATTGTCTTTACATCTTACCTGTCTGTCCTAGATATAACGACTAGGTGGCTGTCCAACACTGGTGTGGCTATGACAACAGGTTTCCCAGCATTCTGCCCCTTTTTGCTCATCAGACACTATACCTCCATTTTCAGGCTCCACTGTACCTGTTCTTACCAGACAACAATCTTTACTCATGTATTCTGAAAGGCCTAAAGGTTGTGGTGTCTGAATGATTCTTTCCATTTTTTCTTTGAAGTTCTCCTTTGTGTACACACTATCAATATTAACCTTCACAGTAGATGTGGAATATCTATAAACTTTCTTCCAAATACTGTTTGTAATTTAAGTTGGGACATAGGCAATGCACAATGTATTTTGTGAGAGCTGAAATAATAACTCTTCATTATATCTATGGAGACTGTCACAGTAGTGAGATAATTAAGTTGTGGGGATATGTGGATTATATGGATTTAGGTGAGTTTCTATGATGATGGGATGCCTATCATCATTCCTGCTTCCATCCAAATTTAACCATTGTAGGTCTGCATCTAGATATGCTTCCTAAATTGCAAAGTCAATGTTGGTGGATGTCAGCAGAAGAGAACAAGTTAAAAAAGTTGAAAATCTTCAGAAGAGTTTTGGGATGGTAATTAGCACATGCAAGTTTTGGGCACTGAGGAGAATGTGGACTCACTAGATTCTGTGTTTCTAAAATCTAAAATATATTCACTACACTGGAAAGATTTTACATGGGACACAAATACATTTTTAAAAGTCAGCTTTAGATAAACTTTAGAATGAAAAGATTCACATTATAACTGCAGAAACTGCATATAAAATAATAAGCACTGGAGATACTTACTTATTTAAGCATCAGATTGATAGTTTAAGTTAAGTTGAATGACAGATGGGAGATTACATGCACATTAGTGGGGAGCACATACTTTGTTATCCTTGTTCTTGGGACAGAGAAGTGGGAAGACTGTATATTTGAGTCCAGCCAAGGTGACATAGTGAACCTCTGAAACCAAAATACAAAGTATCAATATTCTGGAGTCTGATATGAGCAAAATCTGGGTAAATAATTTAAAGACAACATTTATACCAACAATGGTTTTATAAAGTCTCTCTGAGGGAGTAACGGCAATAGTTTTATTTCATGATTTTTGTTGTTATTGCCCATTAACTTCCACAGCTAACTGAAGGAGAATACAACCTGGCCTGAAGAGAAGGGATTTCTGCCTGCACATGTCATGATGGCACAGAATAGAGCATTGGTGTTTGAGTGGCCTCTAAGCTACCAGAACATTCCACAGAAATTTTACTTCCAGGCTCAGTCAAATGTTCTAGTTACTTAATCAACTTCTCCTTTCTCTCCATTTATTGATAGTATGTAAGATTCACTGTAAAATATTAACTCCTCCATCCACAATCCATTTTTTAGTGTAAATTTATTTTTGAATTCATGGGTTCCATGTTTTGTATAGGGAATCATCCACAATTGCCATGCTTTCAGTTTTGAAAAGTGGGGGTATTAAGTACACACAGCAGCAGCAGTGAAAGAAGAGAACAGTAAATAGCTGGAAGGCAGTAAAATTCCAGATCAGACAGGTGTAAGAGCATCCAGCATACAATGACCCAGACAACAGATGAAACATAAAATTCAGTAGTAGGAGATGATTGGTGAGGGGAGAGAACATAGAGGAGTGGAGGGAGGTGAAACTGCGTGCAGCATGTAATGCAGGAGAGAAGAATTTTAAAAATTATTTTTGATAAATAAACCAGAAATACATGATGGAAAAAGGGAAATGCATCTTCAGTGTATGGTGCTGTTCTAACTGGATGTCTGCATGTAGAAAAATGTGAATAGATCCATAATCATCATGCTCCATAATACTAAAGCCAAAGTCAATCAAAGACCTCAACATGAAACCAGACTCTAAACATGATAGAATACAAATAAGGGAATAGCATTTAATTTAATTAATCAGCAGTAGAGACAAATTCCTGTAGACCATGAGAGTATAGAGAGATGACATTGTTTTTAACCACTGCATAATACTCCATTGTGTAAATGTACCACAATTTCTTTATCCATTCTTCTGCTAAAGAGCATCTAGGTTGTTTCCAGGTTCTGGCTATTACAAAAAATGCTGCTATGAACATGGTTGAGAAAATGTCAGAATCCCCAAGGATGACCCCAGCTTAGACTCCTAGAAATAGCGGAGAGGGTGCCTGAACTGAACTGGCTTAGCCCAGTGATTAGATCAGTGACTACCCTAACTGTCATCATAGAGCTTTTCTCCAGTGACTGATGGAAGCAGATGCAGAGATCCACAGCCAAACACCAGGCAGAGCTCCAAGAGTCCAGTCAAAGAGAAAGAAGAGGGATTCTATGAGCAAGGGCATCAAGATAATGATGTGTAGTTGTAAGTTTTCCTGTGTCCCGGCTGGCCGGTTGTCAGGACAAATCTCTCCCACTCTTTTCCCCAAATTAAACACACAGAGGTTTATATTAATTATGATTGCTCAGCCATTGGATCAGACTTATGACTGATTAGCTCTTACATCTTAAATTAACCCATTTCTATAAATCTGTACTTTGCCACATGGCTTATGGCTTACCAATACTTTATATCTTGCTTCTCATGGTGGTGGCTAATAGTGTCTCCTGACTCAGCTTTCCTCTTCCCAGAATCCTCCTTGTCTGAGTATCCCACCTATACTTCCTGCCTGGCTACTGGCCAATCAGTATTTTATTTACCAACCAATCAGAGTAACACACATTCACAGCATACAGAAAGACCATCCTCAGCAATCATGGGGAAACACCCACAGACGACCAAACCAAACTAGTGAGAACTCTTAAAATTTGGATCAAAAGCTGGGGAGACCACATGGGACTGGGCTAGGCCCTCTGCATAGATAGACAGTTATGTAACTTAATCTGCTAAGGGCACCTCCAACAGTAGGATCAGAATCCATCTGTGGTGCATGAGCAGGTTTGTGGAGCCCACTATCTATGATGGGACAACTCACACAGCCTTGAGGCAGGGAGAGGGGCTTGGACTTGCCTTTACTAAATGTACCTCCCCATGGGAGGCCTTACCTTCTTGTAGGAGAGAATGGGGGTTGGGTTGGGAGGGGAAAGCTGAAGGGGTGGGAGGAGGGAAGAGGGTAATCTTTGATTGATATGTAAAATGAATAAAAATTTTCTTAATAAAAAATAAGTTAACAAAAAATTTAAAATAAAAATACAAATAAAAACATTAAAAAACAAAAAAAATGTCATCATGAAATGTGTAGGCAAATGAACGGAACTGAAAAAAATTGTCCTGAGTGAGTTAACCCTGATGCAGAAAGACAAACAAACTCATTCATAAGTGACTGTTAGAAGCAAGGCAAAGGATAACTGGGTTACAATCCACAACCCCAGAGAAGCTAGGTAAAAAGGAGGACACTAAGAGGGACACACATGGATCACCCCAGGAAGGGGAAAGGGTTAAGATCCCCTGGAAAAACTGTGAGGAGAGAGTAGAGGGGAGGGAATGGGAGGTGGGAACATGGGGTAGAGATGGGGAGGGAGAATAATGAAAGAGATATCTTGACAGAGTGTACCAGTAAGGGGATGGGGAGAAATCTGCAGCCAGGGAAAACTGCAGGAACTCACAAGATTGTCCCGAGCTAAGACTCATAACAATGGTGGAGAGGGTGCTTGAACTAGCTTTCCCCTGAACTCAGATTGGTGTCTACCCTAATTGTCATCATAGAACCTACATCCAGTGACTGATGGAAGCAGATGCAGAGACCCATAGCCAAGCACTTGGCCAAGATCCTGCAGTTCAGATGAAGAGAGGGAAGAAGGATTATAAGAGCAAGGGGGGATCAGAATCATTATGGGCAAAACCACAGAAATAGCCGACCCAAGCTAGTGGGAGATCATGGACTCTGGACTGACAGCTTGGGAGCCTGCATGGGACTGAACTAGGTGCTGTGAATGTGGGTGAAAGTTGTATAGCTTAATGTGTTTGTGGGTCCCCTGGCAATGGGACCAGGACTTACCCTGGGTACATCAACTGGCTTTTTAGACCCCATTCCCTATGGTGCAATGCCTTACTCAGTCTTGATACAGGAGGTAGGGGCTAGGTCTAGCCCCAACATGGTATAACAGCCTGTGTTGACTACCCAAGGAAGGCTTTACTCTCTATGAGGAGGGGATGGGGGTGGTATGGGGTAGGTGTGGGGAGTGAGAGAAGAGGAGGGAGGGGGAATGTGTTGGTATGTAAAAGGAAAGAAAATATTTTTTAATAAAAAATACATAAAAAATATTCTGGAATACACAGAAGAAACACCATCCATATAAAAACTAGAGTTAAATTTAACATAAAATAACTTTCTTGACTTGACCAAAATCTTATTATTTGGTAAAGGTTATGTGCTCTGTTTAAATTTTGCCCTTGAATTTGGATTCTGATGAAATGTTGGTAGTTATGTCTATGTTATATGGTATAATGTTACACAAATCTGAAAGTGTTTGTAGAATATTTCCGTGAACATAATGTATACTGTGGTATTCCAAACATCAAAACTATAAAAGAAATGCAAATATGCCTGCTTCTGTCTCTCTATTTGGTCCTCTACGCCACTGAGTTTGTAGTTCTGTGTAGCTAGAGTTTTTTTTCCTGGCCCACAGTCAGGATAAATCTCTTTCACCTGACAGTCCCACAGCCGCTCAGACCCAACCAAGTAAACACAGAGACTTATATTGTTTACAAACTGTATGGCCATGGCAGGCTTCTTGCTAACTGTCCTTATATCTTAAATTAATCCATTTCTATAAATCTATACCTTGCCACATGGCTCGTGGCTTACCGGCATCTTTACATGCTGTTTGTCCTGGTGGTGCCTGGCTGTCTCCCTCAGCCTTCTTGTTCTTTTTATTCTCTCTGTTAGTCCCGCCTATACTTTCTGCCTTGTCACTGGCCAATCAGTGTTTTATTAGCAACACATTTGCCATACAGAACATCCCACAGCAGTTCTGCATATTTTTTTCATAACTGCGCACTCACAAATACATATTTGCAGCTTGATGTGTTTGGGTGGCATCTTTTCACATTTATTTATCATCTTATTTCTTCATAATCAGAAAAATAATAGCGTGCTATGTTTCTTATTTTCTGTTTTCTTTTTACATGAGGTTTATCTTCATGTTAACTTCACTTGTTGGGAGAGAGAGAACACTGTAGCTCTCGTGACTTACATTTTCAAAGAGACCCCACAGATATCACTTAAAAGTTCCACTGTGCGATGCTATTCTTTTCACCCACAAGTATTTCTCTTAAAACTTATTCAAAACAAGAAAAGAAGGGGATGGAGCATGATCTCACTGGGTATGAGCATTTGCTGTTCTTGTAGAGAACCTGGATTTGGTTTTCAGCTCCCACATATTAGCTCATAGCCATCAACAGTTTCTGATGCCTTCTGTCCTCTGCAGGCATTGATTGCACATGATTCACAGCCATACATGGAGCCAAACACTAATACACATAAACTGTATGCTAAAAGAAGAATAGAAAGTATGTCTTACAGAAACAGGAGAAATATATCTTTGAATGAGCAGTATAAATTATGGGCTTGAATAAACTAACATTTCTTTCTAATTCCTTCTGTCTCAGTTAAAATATGTATCCCCATAATGTGCAAGTGATGAGTGGCATCAGCTTGGAAGTGGGGATTATGTTTTTTTTTTTTATCTAGAATGGAGAGGGGATCATGGGAAACTCCTTGCTTTAAAAGAACTCCCCTCAAAAAAATAATAATCCCATGGCACTTCAGGCGAGGACTGTGAGGGCCTTTTGAAGAGTGATGATGGAAGTTAATCGCAAACTTTGAGTTTTAAATGTCTTCATGAGTGGTTTTCTAACCATTAGTTTTTAGTCTAGTTATATTGGTCTCACTATGTATCCCTGGATGTTCTGGATCTCTAGGTAGAACAGGGTTTTCTTCAACTAATAAAGATTTCCCTTCCTTTGTCTCTACAGTGCTGGGGTTATAGGTATGTACCACTCTAGTTGGTCATCCCTTTCTATTTAGAACATCAGAAAAAGTGAGGTGGGCCAAAAATTGGTAACATGGGAATGACAGTCATTTGCTGTATCTGAATAGGAGTGGTGTACGTTCATTCTTTAGGGATGGGTGGATTTAGAAGCACAAACCTGTTGACCCAATCTTGAAGGGAGTTTATGGAATGAAACATCTCAGATACAGACATGGGTACATTTGTATGTGGGAATGTATATTCCATGCATAGAGAAAGATGGACAGAGGGCATACTGCAAGGATGCCTCAAATGAGTTCAACTATTGAGGATACATTAGAAATGAAAACAGAGGCAAATAATAAAAATATTCTGAGTATTTCAAAAGGTCTGTAAAAATTAACATCTGTTTCATGGTCAGAAATTTACTGTACTGAAATATTAAAATGAAAATAATTTTCTCCCAAGTTAAAATTATCCTACATGTTACCATAGTGACTCTTTGATTACTTCTGTACAAATGTTTTACATTCCTCATGACATACATGATATTAGAGAAACAGCTATTGTTTCCAGGTAAATACATGTTGTTGGATTATAGGTGACAAAATAATGATTCATGTTGATAGTAATATTCAATTCAAATACCTTGATTGCAACAGACTATCAACACAGCATGTGAATTAGGAAAAAGCTTTATTCCTTGGCCTGAGAGGAAAAGAGTCTGGAAGACTCAATCATCACTGAGAATGATCAGATATGGGTTGAATGCTGGAAAACAAGATGCCAGAAGTACAGAACTGCCCACTACACACTGCTCACATTATTCTTCAAGAATCATCCAAATGGTCAAACAAATGTAGACCAAATAGACGGCAGTAATGAAACTCATGAGTATCAGGGAGGTACATGTGTCTCTATTTTCATGAGAACCATAGAGGAGGGGCTGTATCTTTGAATTGCTGGATACCTTGCTTGTGTCTGTGAAGAACAATGGTCACAATACATGGTCACAGACCATCAGAATCAAATTCATCATTTAAAGGAAAAGTATAAAATAGTGTATACTGAGGTGCATGTATCTGGCATTGTCCTAGAGCAATACGTATTATTACTTTCTAAACTGAAATTTTTGTCATTCAATGAACCATTCACTACAAATGGAAGAAATGAATTCATCAGGAGATGTAGGAACCAGGTGAATAGACAGCAGTAGGCAATCAACTCTAGGGACTGAATCCAGGTTCATCCACCTGACATCCTGAGGTTAAGCTTAGTCATCTGGAAGCTATCAATGAGACAAACAGTGCTGAAAGACACCCCAGTGCTAACTCCATAAAAATAAAAGACAAGTTTACAACTTGTATTATTCAGAAAATTTTTCCATCCCAATGCTATTATTCTCTGTTGAATATGTAAGATGAACCTTGAAAGTTCTTATTAATAAAAAACCTGGAGCCAGATATTAGGGTAAAAACTGAGAGATTAGAGAAGCAGAAAGAGCCAGCCATGTTCTTACCACTAGGAAATCCTCAGCCAAAGGGGGAGCTGCTTCCTGTATACTCATGCCTATATCCTTTCTGTGCTCTCCCATCTCACTTCCTCTCTCTGCCTAGCTACATCACTTCCTCTTTCTGCCCAGCTCTATCACTTCCTGTCTGTCTGTACAGACCTCCAGACCTCCATGGTTAACTAGTGCTGGGAATTAAAGGCATGTGCCACCATGGCTGGCTCTGCTCCCAGTGTGACCTTGAACTCACAGAGATCCCAATGGATCTCTGCCTCCTGAATGCTAGGATTAAAGGTGTATGCTACCGTTATCTGACTTACATGTTTAATATAGTGGCTGGCTTTTTCCTCTGATCTCTGGATAAGCTTTATTGGTGTGCACAAATAAAATATCATCACATATATACCATTACATAATAAATCTTGGAGGCTGGCCAGAACTAGTTGATTGAGAATCAAATATATGGGTCTCATGTGATGTCTGGTGAGAAGAGGAGAATATACAGAGTGAGGAGGGAGGAAGTTCCTATGATGCCAATGACTGTCTGAGTGAGGAATAAAATCCCCATATTTAAGCTGGCAGAATATTTCTTATCATCACTGAGAGGACACCAATTACAGTAGAGTCACAAAAATGAAGAGTTAAACCAATGACACTAACTGTATGACCATCATGTCTCAGTATCTAGCCTATTCTATGTATTCTCACTTTAAATAGTCATGGAAGGTTTTCTTTTTTTGTGTGAACAGACTTAACTCTGTGAAGACTGCTATATTAGGTTCCCTCAAAATCTGTCGTTAGGACCAATTAGTGCAGAACATGGTGGTCCACAGCTGAAGGAACACCTTGACAGGAGAGGGAAGCTTTTGCACTGACTTGGGTTGCTCCTTACTAAATATGCTACATGGCAAGGAAAGGATGCAAACTTTTGTAACAAATATTTTCCTCCTGTAGTATATCTGAACATGTATATATGAGGACAAAGATAATACTGGGTAGAAAGTTAGAAACATGAGAAATATGACCTTATCCGAGTGATATGATGTACTATTTGATTTTATAAAATATTCATATATTCTTCTAAAATTTCGATCCCAGCAGATAAAAATTAACTCTACTAACCAATAAATGAAGACCTCTTAAAATTTTAATGTATATGAACATACCAAAAGTAATTTATAGAACTTTAAAACACACATGTTTATATAAAAGTAATAACTACAAACAAGAAAAAATAAACTGTTGCTCACAGCTACACTTGCAAATACAGTAGTTATTCAATGGTAGTATACTATTCATAAATTTTGTGAACAAAACTGTTGAGAATAATCCAATGTACTATGTAACAATATCAGCCTAAATAACTCAAAAATAATGAATTCAAATGGCTTATAAATTTTTCTTTTTTTCAATTAAGAAATTATTTTAGTCATTTTACATAACAACCACAGATCCCCCTCTCATCCCTACTTCTGCTCTCCCTATTCTTCATGTACCTACCAACCTCTCATCCCCTCCTCCAATAAAGTAAGTGCTCCCATGGGGAGTCAGCAAAGCTTGGTACATTTAGTTGAGGCAGGAACAAGCCTTTCACCCCAGCACCAAGGCTGAGCAAGGTGTCCCACCATAGTTAATGGGCTCTAGAAAGCCAGATCATGCACCAGGGATAGATCCTGATTCTACTGCCAGGGGATCGCCCCTTAAATAGATCAAGCTACACAACTGTGTCTTGTATGAAGAGGTCCTAGTCTGGTCCAATGCAGGTTCCACAGCCATCAGTCTAAAGTTCATGAGTTCCTATGAGCTTGGTTCAGTTGTCTATATAGATTTCTCCATCATGAGCCTGGCAGCCCCCTTTACTCAAAGAATCCCTCTTTTCTTTCTTCAACTGGACTCATGGCACTCAACTTGGTGCTTGGCTATGAATCTCTGTATCTGCTGCTATCAGTTACTGGATTAAGGTTCCATAATGACAGTTATGGCATTCACTAATATGATTACTGGGGTAGGCCGGTCCAGGCACCCTCTCCACTATTGCTAGTAGTCTTATCTGGGGTCATCTTTGGGTATTGCTGGGAATTTTCCTAGTACCATGTTTCTCTCTTACCCCATAATGTCTCCCTCTATCAAGAGATCTCCTTCATTGCTCTCCCACTCCATCCCTCCCTCAGCTCAAGCATTCAGTTCCCTCAGGTTCTCATCCCCCGTACCCTCCCCTCTAATGCCTTCCCTTGTTCCCAGTTTATCATAGATACCTCATCTGTTTCCCCTTTACAAACTGATCCATCCATCCCTCCTCATTTCCTAGCTTCTCTGTGGGTTGTAGTCCGATTATCCTTTGCTTGATATCTAGTATCCACTTATGAGTGAGTACATACCATGTTTGCCATTCTGGTCTGGCTTACCTCACTCAGGATGATATTTTCTAGTTTCCATCCAGTTTCCTGCAAATTTCATGATGCCATTGTTTTTTTACAGCTGAGTAGTACTCCACTGTGTATATGTACCTCATTTTCTTTATCAATCTTCAGTTGAGGTGCATCTAGGTTGTTTCCAGGACCTGGCTGTCGTGAAAAACACTGCTATGAACATAGCTGAGCAGGTGTTCTTGTGGTATAATTAAGCATCCCTTGGGTTTATGACCAAGAGTGGTATCATTGGGTCTTGAGGTAGATTGATTCCCAATTTTCTGAGGAAATGCATACTGATTTCCAAAGTGGCTGTAGAATTTTGCAATTGAACCAACAGTTCCCCTTGCTCCACATCCTTTCCAACATAAGCTGTCTTCAGTGTTTTGGATCTTAGCCAGTCTGACAGGTATAAGATGGTGTTTCAGAATGATTTTGATTTACATTTCCCTGATGACTAAGGATGTTGAGCTATTCCTTAAATATCTCTTCGCCATTTGATATTCTTTTGTTGAGAATTCTCTGTTTAGATCTGTAGCCCATTTTTAAATTGGATTGTTTGGTATTTAAATATCTAACTTCTTGAGTTCTTTTTTTTCTTGAGTTCTTTATATATTTTGGAGATCAGCCCACTGTCTGATGTGGGGTTGGTGAAGATCTTTTCCCATTCTGTAGGCTGTCATTTTGTCTTATTTGCAGTGTTCTTTGTTTTACAGAAGCTTCTCAGTTTCAGGATGTCCCATTTATTAATTGTTGCTCTCATTGTATCTGTGCTAAGGTGTTATATTTAGGAAGTGGTCTCTCATGTGCCAATGTGTCCTATGCTAGTTCCTACTTTCTCTTCTATCAGGTTCAGTGTAACTGGATTTGTGTTGAGGTCTTTGATCCAATTGGACTTGAGTTTTGTGCATGGAGATAGATATGGATCTATTTGCAATCTTCTACATGTTGACATCCAGTTATGCCAGAACCACTTGTTGAAGATGCTTTCTTTTTTCTATTGTAATATTTTGGCTTATTTGACAAATATCAGGTATTCATAGGTGTGTGAATTAATGTCAGCATCTTCAGTTCTATTCCATTGGTCCACATGTTTGTTTTTATGCCAATTCCAAGCTGTTTTTATTACTACAGCTCTATAGTAGTACTTGAAGTCGGGAATGGTGATGCCTCTGGATGTTCCTTTATTGTATAGGATTGTTTGCTATCCTGTTTTTTGTTTTTCCTTATGAAGTGGAAGTAGACAAGAAATAGAAAATTATGTCTAATACGGAGAGAGTAACATCTATATATCATCCCTTACCAAAATGGAACAGAATATGAAGTTAAAAATGGTGAAACTTTTCATAGTGTTTTCAAACTTTTCCTCAATTATGAATTAGAGAAACTCCAGATACTTGTTAACTCACTATGCAATTAAGAAATGTTAGGCACACCCAAAAGACCTGATATAGCAGGTTAGAGCACTCAGGTGCACACTCATATTCCTCCATTGTCACCAGGCGTGTTCAAGGTATGCACTGTTCCCCTTATCACTCTGAATGGTTACAGAGTATTGAAAAGATAAATTAAGGACCATGAAAGAAATGAAGTCATATGACTGAAGTGAGGTAGAGAAGTGACCTGAGAGGAAGGGAAAGACTGAGGTTCACACGTCAGGTAAATTCTGAAATGAAGATAAATAAAGACAGCTGACTCAGCAAAGGAATTTTGAATTAACGTTTGTTATAAAACCTGTTCTGCAAGACAAACCTAAAATCTCTTTCTGGACTTGACTCCTTCTCGTAATTCAGTGCAGAAATTCACACACAATGTGGAAGACTCAGAACTCTTGCTGATCACAGGAATGTGAAGAACAGAAGGGATGAGTGATATCAGTGCCATGGGCCTCACACAGAGATCAGAACATACTCACCTTGCAGGGTTTTTGATTTAAGTAATGTTTTACTTTCCATGAAAAGTTTCCAGAAGTGCTAAGAGTAACATTAATAGTATAAAGAAAACAGCACCTCACTGAGTGAAAGTGGTTACAAAGCAAGGTAATGTTTAACTTCAGCACTGACATGCTAAAATCCCTCCTTGGATTCTCTTTCTTCCCACCTTCTCACATTAACCGTATGTGTCTTTATGTAATCCTTTCTTCTTTACCACAAAGAACTGAAGGAGCTTTCTTGACCTATACGTACATGTTTCATTTCTTTTAAAAATAGCATAAAGTTTAGAAATACAATTACAGACTCCCTTGGGACCATATATACTCCCTACATCTTAAGAAGAAATAAAGGAAAAGCCAAAACCCAAACACACCAGCTCCTCCCATTCAGGGTCAGTTGACTGCTTAGCATGTAAGAGCTTATCTTCTGTTTCATGGTTTCATCCATGTCTTAATTACAAAACCTTAGTGTGGGATGGAGTAATTATGGCATTTTTAGTCTTGGATTAATGACAATTTCAGGCAAGATTGTAACAAGGAAGAGAAGAGAGATGCTCTTTTGACCCTGTGTAGGAAGCAAGCTAATAATATGACAGGAATTTTCTAAAAGATGTCTATCCTACATTTCTCTCTCTCTCTTCCCAACACCATTTACAAATATGTCCTTGAACTTCTTGACACTTTGTGTATGTGTTCTTGTCCATAATACTGTAATATAAGTCACACACAAAGACTTAATTACTGTATTCAAAGACCCACAGCCTTACAGTTTTGTTTGTGTGCTGAGAGGTTCTTGCTCCCTTTTAAACCAAATCAAATTTCTCTTCAACTGAATGGTGTGCACTTGTTGTCCACAGAAGCAAGGCCTGGACACCCACTTGTCATAGGAGTATTGCTAGGATGAGGGACCAAATGTCAGTTTATCTTATTGTTTTGGTCTTCATTGTGCAAACTCAATGAACATGAACCAGTGTCACAATAGCATTTTTCATAGGCACGTGGGGCTTTATGTACAACAATATATTTTCCTGCATATTTCCCTCATATTCTTCAGCTTCTTTTTTCTGACTCTTTCTGTTCACCCTCATTATCCCCCTTTACAGCTTTTTCCATGTATTTATTAAAAGTATATGCTTCCATAATTTTAAAGACTTACATAACATTTATGAACAACAAACAAGGAAAGAACACTAGTAACTACATTTTCTTTATTCTTTCTTTCTTTTATATTATTTTGTATTTTCTCTGGGATAGGGTCTCTCTACAAAGCAGTGGCTGTCCTAGAACTCACAACATAGAACAAGCTGATCTAGATAACATGGATCTGCCTGATTTCCTCAAGAGTGCTGGGATTAAAGAATGCATTACCACACCAGCACTGTAATTGTTTCTCCTATGACTAGTTTTGTTCACTTAATACAATTCTCTCTTTTTCTGTGGCTGGCTCTAATCACTTAACATAATTATTTCTTTGCATCCACTTCCCTAAAAGCAACATAACTTTCTCCTACTTAGTGATAGAAAAGGAAGTCTTTTATACCTTTTTATCACATTTTTTCTGGATTTTGTCTGTGTTTGTTTGAAGGCTAATAATGGCTGAATAAAACCAATTTGGAAATGCTTCTTCTTTAGGCAGGGAAAAATGCCTGACGCTGGAAACCTGACTGACTACCAAAGACACGTGAGGTCATGGATTTTCCAGGAGAATCTGCTACTGCCATGTTACTAAACCTGCATGATTCCTAACCACATTGTAAATATTTATCATTAAATGACAGGGAAGTATAGGTCTCAACCCTTGTCAAATAAATGTGACTTGCAACAGATAGAGACCATTACAGACAGCAAAAACAAACCAAATTGCTGAGAACAAGCATCCATTTGGTGGTCAGCCCCATCAGATACGTCTACACCCAATAGCATTAAAGGCTCAGAGATCATAGTGGAAGTGAAATTGGAAAGATTGCAAGAGCCAGAAGAGCAGGGAGCTTGCTGTGAGAATGCATCCCCTGCAATTGTCAGGAATGTTATATGAATAAATTCTCATCAATGTGGCTTCCTAAACAAAACCTCAATAAGGATAATACCGATAGACATGCTAACATTGAAGGGCTGAATGTCCTGAGGCCTCAACCATAGACAGAGAACTACACTACAGAAAACCAAGGAATGATGAGATTTGGATCAACAGTCTTGCAAAGTGATGAAACTCCCAATTGGTTTGCCATTCCATATCCTCTGCAATGAAATTTTATAGATAAAAGTTACACTGTATGTATTAAGCAGGTTGTAATTACATATATGTGAGTGTGTGACTGTGTGTGAATGAAGTGACTGTAGTTTAAGAAATACAGCCCATGCATTTAAATGAAAGTATGGTGTATGTATTGGAGGGCTTGGAGGGAGGAATAAGAAGGGGAAATGGTGTGATTATATATAATTTAAATAGTAAAGAATATTTCTTAAAATTAAAAGATTTTGTTTCACAAGGACAATATTTTTTTCATTTTCTCAGAATATTTTAGTGACATTATGATAGTGTTAATTTGTATTGTATTTACTAAGTGTTCTAATGATCTCGTATCCTATATGTGACATCATGTTTTCCCCTTTACTTGCCCTTTTGGAGGAGTGGATGGGGAACAGGTTGGTTGGGAAGCTGGTAAGGTAGTGGGAGGAGAGAGGGGAGGGGGAACTATGATTGGTATGTAATATGAATAAAATATTTTTTAAGTATATAAATGAGATTATGGTGTATGCATGAGAAGAATTGGAGGGAGGTATGAGAAGGGAAAATGATGTGATTACATTTAAATAACTAATAAAGAATACTTATTAAAATTAAAAATGTTTGTTTCACAAGGACCATATTTTTTCATTTTCTCAGAATATTTTAATGCCATTATGATAACATTGGTTTGTATTATATTTTACTCCAATATGATCTCCAATGCTAATTGTAACATGTTTTCACCTTTTCTACCATATCTCTAGATGTTTTTCTCAGATTGGATGACTATGTTCCTCTGCCCAGTACTCTAAAATGGGGCTATTATATGCTTGAAAGTTAAAAAAATACATTGAGGAGAAATAAGCAAAATACCAATAGGCTGTAGTCTGTAGGGGCCTATGTTCCTGAGATGGTAAGAACACATTGCAAAAGATACCATACACTTGAGTCAAAGAACATGAAGAAATCAAAGTGTGAGTTCCATCTCTACTAGATAATTTTTCCAGTGGTGGAGGTAATCATAAATATTACCCAGGTATGAACTCTGAGAGTTGTAACAACAGCAAGCATGGTGCAATAGTTCATGAATATTATGGGTGTAATAACTACTTCATTATAAAAATGAAGGCTCAGTTCACAAGATGGAACCATTTTCTGGCATAATTATCAGGGTCAATAATATGGGCTTCATATAGACCCTGGGGAAGAATATACTTTTTCATACTATTATTCAGTTAAAAGGACATAGTAATGAACTGCCCAATAAACTCTTACTTTTTATACTGGGGATTAGTCTATCCCTCAACCTTCATCAGAGCAAGTTCTTTTTTGAAGTCTATGGTGACTAACACAAAATCCCATGATCATTCAAGTTGCTGAGAATAAGAGACTCTAGAGGGTCCAGAAAAATTGGGGCATCTATATCAAAGCTCTTCCTCTCAAGACTTAGGGGTCATCATGGGAGAAGAGGTAGAAAGTGTGTAAGAACTAGAGGTGGTAAATGATTCCCAGGAAACAGGTTTTGTCCATAAAGTACAGGGCACTTCCACTTGTGAGTTCACTTGTTACAACAGAACACACAAATCCTGCCCAGGATCAAGAAGACATAACTCAAGCAGAGTAGAGGTCATCAGGAAGTCCCAATTCCAGCTGAAGAACTGTTGCTCATTTCTGACTTCTGTTAGAGGAAGTGTCAGGTTCCAGGATCAAGTCTTTGAGAGAGAGAGGTTACCCTTGCTTTCATGGATGCCTAGGCACTGAACATCAATATGTAGACTGTTTTCCTTCCTTCCTTCCTTCCTTCCTTCCTTCCTTCCTTCCTTCCTTCCTTCCTTCCTT
>CABHPH010150595.1:36185-47469 GCA_902168325.1 Peromyscus nudipes
CCTTCTCCTTCTCCTCTTTCTCCTTTTCTCCTCCTCCTCCTCCTCCTCCTCCTTCTTCTCTCTCTCTCTCTCTCTCTCTCCCTCCCTCCCCCCCTCTTTCTTTCCTTCCTTCTTAGAGAGCACTTGACATTTGGAGGGAAGAGCTATGTGGGATAAGAAAAAAATGGAAAGGAGATGATGAGTAGACTTGTCTTAAACGCGTGTACAGGAATAAAATGCATAAAGAAACATTTAAGTAGTAAACGTTACAAATCTTTTTAAAAAGCAAAGAAAACTAGATTGATTTGTTTTGGTACAATTCAGAGAAGCTGAGATCCAATGGGGACATAGAGACTTCTCTAACTTTCTCACAAATTTCACCTCAAAGTTTCTAGCACCTTCAACACTTCAGAGACTATGAAAATTCAACACCTCTTCAAAATAGCATGTCTCTTTGGAGATAGTCACAAGAAGCTCTTAAGTATCTTTGTTAATTATCAACTGGAAACAATTTAATAAATCATTTTTAATATATTTTATCCCACAGCCAGTGCTGTCTTTGCAACTGCATGTGAAATGAAAATTGCAGTTCTGGAGGGAGGTGAGGTCACAGAGTCACAGTCCTCTACCGCAGGCTTGAGCTGACTCCCACACAGCCCTGGTTATTAATAGTCAGGATCTGCCCAATGAACCCCCAATCCTACAGAGACAAGAAGCCAGGTGAGTACTTTGTATTTCATTCTGAGTGGCAAATCCAGCAAAGAAGAGAAGCCTGTGTAGTTGCTCATGTTTAATCATGGGAATATTTGTTAGAAGCAGATCTAAGGAACACACAGAGAAGTGACAAGAATAGTTCCATAGTAAGTAAGAAAGAAATATTCATAACAGTGAGTCAACCAAATCTGCTGGTTCTGACTATAAGTCCACTGCTAAGGGTGACTGCAGGTAACACCAGGGTAATACATGCCTGTGAAGGTGCTTAGGGTTTATGGTAAAAATTCAGTGTGATAATTCACTTTACATTACATGATGTGTCGGCTTATGTACATGATATGCAGTATTATTGTTGTAGTTGAACTTACCATAGTTTCAAACCCATAGTAAACATTTGAATGAAATGATAAGAAACACTCAATCCTGGGCAATTTGGATGTAAAACTTTTTTGTAAAACTTATTCTTATATAACATAACTTTTATGAATTAGAAGCAATAGCTGAGTCTGTGTTGAATGACCAGTGGTAAAATGAATGCCTTGGAACCTCCCTCTTGTACTTGGGATTGAGTTATCTTCCCTGTTTCAATTATACTCTAATGATAAGCATAAACTGATGTCATGAATTCCACTACAGTTTATCATTGTTGCGAACAGAACACAGGCTTTATGAGTTCATTTATAGTTACCATTATAGCATTTTCTCCTACAATGAAAACAAAGCATATTTCCAGTGGCATCATAAACATTAGGTCCATCTTATGCTTTGGAAATCAAACTTGGGTAATAGAACTGTTTTCTGTCATGACAGACCACACTTAGAGAACATCCCATTTTAGTAGAATCTCCAAAGCCTTATTTGCACTTTGCATTTGCCTATGGGAAAAAAATCTTTATTTAAAAAATAAAAACTTTTAAAAATATTTCTTTTTTTAGTCTATTTTTGAATTGTGTACCTGAATGTTTTGCCACTATGTGCATATGTGCACTATGAGACTGTGGTGTCTGTGGAGTCCTGAAGAAGCTGTCCAAACCTCCTTAAACTGCAGTTACAGGCAGTTTTGATCCACCATGTAGGTACTGGAAATCAAGACAGCTCTTCTCCAACAGCAAGAAGTGTTCCTTATGACTGGTCCATCTGTATAGTCCTCCCAAATGAAAACTTTTTACAATCAAAAGCATACAATAAATATCAACAAAGTGAAAAAATGTTAGTTGGGGAAGACAAAGTGCTTTTAAGACTGGAGTGCAGTGTAAATGTTTCTCATTGCTTCATAATCAGGAACTAAGGGTATATGTTTGCACCACTCTGGCTATGTGCAAGACCTTCCAGATCCACTGTGACACACACACACACACACACACACACAGCTTTTGAACTGAAAGAGTAACTCACCCTTTGAGTTACTGAGGTCAGGTATTGACAGTGGAAATAATGCTACTGTCCACGTGAGACAGTGATAAAGTCCAAAAGATATCAACCTGACAGGACAGCAGTGATGCATAAATTGTTACTGCTGTTGGGCAATTATACACATAACTAATAAAAAGCTACATCTGCCATTTCCTGTAACTTTAAGGATGCAAGAGGAGAGAATACCAAAAAAGCAGTAGAAAACAACCCGGAAGTCTAACTTGTAATGCACAGAAAGTCAAAGATCTAAGTGTGAGTATGGAGATAGGTTATTTATCAGTACAGGATACTAGGGAATTAAGAAAAACTCTATCTGAACTGCCTACATTGGGGAGTCTTCAGAACAAGGAAGGAAAGAATCTCTTATAACCTGGCTAATGAAGTCACTGAAAATGGATCTGATGTGATGAGTGTGAGAGCTTTGGAAGCAGAGAAATTGAAGATTGTCACTTACCACCACTCCTCGAGACAAGGTGCACATATGAGTCAATAGAAGAAAAATAATTCCCTGAGTGTCTGGCTCTTATGAGTTACTGGGGACATGTTTTTATTTCTTGCTGATATTTCAGTGAATATGAGTGACTGAAAGATGATAAAAGATTGTCAGGCATGATTGGGGGAACTGGACACCTGAGAGGAAGCTTTGTTGTCCAGGTCACTTTGTGGAACAGGACTATGTTCACGGTTAAGACAGGAATCAAAGCAGTGGGGCCTCAGCACTGGCTTTGGTCTTTAGGTCTGTGTTGATTCACAGCATGAGACATGATCTGGTAAGAAAGTCTGTAAGATTGGAGTGATACAGATCTGTATACATACAATAAAAATAAGTATATGTTTAGAAGTTATGTTTTCCATTATACATACATTATACATTAACTCATCAAAAATAGAATGAAGTGAATATTTAAGCATGAGAATGGTATTTTAATGGATGTGACCAGTATCACACACAGAACTTTCTTGTGCAGATTCCTGTGGATAGGAAGAAGCACTTTCCCTGGACATTTACAAACAGAGATAGCCAAGATTTGAATTCTCTACTTCACTCTTCCTGTGTTTTCTGTCATTCTCTGTCTGTCTGTCATGTGAAACTCTGTCTAGCTGAATGATAACTTGTGGATCTGTCTTACCTGACTCTTTCTGGCTCTGTGTTTGCCTCACAAAAGGGCCCTGTGTTTGCCCCACAAAAGACTATGCTTTGTATTTATTGGCATGAAGGCTTCACATAGATGAAGTAATGAGGGATAGTTTGCAGAAATCTTTAAAAGGGTTTTACAAGAGAGTAAATCTCTGACCCCAATTGCACCCAACTAACCCATATAACAAACGTCACTGCACACAGATTTATTAGCCTATATCCATGCCATTTCCATCATTTTGGTAGCTATTTGTTTCATAAGGTAGTTTTCAAATTACTTGCTGTTTTAAGCATTTAATACCATAACATACACCCACTCCTGTGCTACTCCTGGGTCAGGGCCATGGAAGACTGCAAGTGTTAGCATTCAATCTATGCATTACCTTAGGTTGCAAAAGCTGATTACACGGTAAATCCAATCCAAGTCAAGTAAGGTTGATTGTTACACGATTGTATTAAAAGCAGGTTGAACAAAGTGGCTGAGTGCACAGTTGGATCGCAGTTTTACATCTTAAATGAACTCAAGGTTCATTAATTCTGGCTGGGTGGTCCAGCAAAACTTCCAGTCTCTTAAAATGTAAGAGATATTTTCATAACGATTCATCCCCACATGAAAGTACACTTTCAACTCACACTTTGTCATTGGTCCCTGCTCCCTAGAAGGCAAAGCCTGGTTCTCCTACCTAGGCATCAGCTTATGACATCACAGGAGATAAGAGTCATTTTAAACTTCTACTTTGTACCTCTAAGATGTTCACTGCTCACCTAAAGGTTTTTCTTGCTTGTTGATGGGAAAAAAGTGTTTCTCAAAGGTGATGTCACCACCCCCAGCATAACTGCCATTGTGTTTTCCTGTGCCATGGTCCTGTCATCCCTGTGGGGAAGAGCTTGGAGTACATTCTGTCATAATCTTTTGGATTGCAGCCAACTTCAGAGCCATATGAGGTTTGTAGGTTTCACATGTCCACTGAGTCCACATCTAGCACTCATCATCCCAGATGCATCCTACATTCACAGGTAAGTTGCTTTCCTACAGGAATCCTGTCTTCAGAGGACAGTGCAATCTCTGGAAGGTGGGTGAGTGCAGAGCTCTGAACTGATCCTCCTCTTTCAGGGAACAGTTTCTGCACAGTTCAAAGACTCATAATGTGAAGGATCAGACTGAGTCCTGAACTCAACATCATTTGATGGAGGCTGCAGGTGAGAGACACTAACCTGGATTCCTATTGTTTGGCGTTCTTTTCCAGGACAGTGAGAGTGTGTCATTTCTCAGAAAGGTGAGATCCTGGTAACTTAGATAGTTTGTGACTGTTTCTCAGAATTCGCCTGCAATTATTTATGACCCTTTTCACTGTATTGGTAAAACCTTTCCCAGAATTTAGTTAGTTACAGGAGCAATTTGAGAGGTGTTTTATAGCCTCTGCATATTTATACCTAAAATTCTGCTTTCCACTAGGACTTCATGTGGATGAGGATTGTTTTTTCTTTATTAGAAATGTTTGAGTAGAGTGTCTTATTGAGAACATAATATCCTTCTTAAAGGACTTCCAATTCAGGGTTGTGAAAAGAGGAGCAAGTGTTAAACTCATGTTTCACTATCCAAATTTGAAGTCCATGGGCACTTGACTAACTGAGGGAATGCACTTACATGTCACTCAGGTCTGAGACCCCTCAACTTTCAACTTTCCCAAGACACACACTCCCACGTCCCCCAAACTTACTTTTTACTCATTTGGTTTTGAAACAGGCTTTCTTTACATACTCCTGGCTGTTTTGCAGCTTGTTACTTAGAGCAGGCTAGCCTGAAACTCACTGGATTCTCTTGCTTCTACCTAATAATTAAAGACATGTGTCAAGATTATCAGCTCAGCTATGGCTTCTGAATCAAACAGATATGTCGGTTACTATTGTGCTATGTGTTAGGTGTCCATTGCATCATTTGGTGGCAGTATACCAGTAACAGTCAATTTCTGTTACATTTAGTTTTATTAGTTTATTTTTATATAAAGGTATACTATCAATGTTCAGTATTTCCATGTAGTATATACTGTGCTTTAATTTCAACACAAAGTTTTTAGAATCTCCCCATCAATCCTCCTATGGAATAAATGTATTATATAATTCTGCCATAAACACTTCACAACTAAATGCTAGTCACATTTTTGTAGACATGATTATATTTGATGATATTTTAAAAATAATACACAGCAATTTAAAGCTTAGGAAGCAATTTTGAAAAATATTTAAAAGCAAACATGTCACATATATGTACACAGACATATGTAAATGCAATTACATGTGGCTGTGCTGAAAAAGGAGAATTCAAATGTTTTCTTTCCTGATATCTGATAGTCATTCTCTTAGTTTGGGTTTTATTGCTGTGAAGAGACAAACCTTATCCACAGAAACTCATACAAAGGAAAACGTTTCATTGAGGCTTGCCATAGTTTCAGAGTTTTATTCCATTATAGCCATGGCTTGAAGCATGCCAGCATGAAGCATGAAGGCAGACATACAGCTGAAGAAGAAGATGAGAGTTCTACATCTTGATCTGCAGGCAGCAAAAGGATACTGTGCCACACAAGCCATACCTGAGCTTATAATACTTAAATCCCACCCCCACAGTAACACACTTCCTCCATTAAGGTCTCATCTATTCAAACAAGGCTAGCCCTCTTAAAAATGTTATTCCTTATGCGCCAAGCATTCAAACACCTGTGTCTATGGGGGACCTAGCTATTCAAACCACCACAGTCCCTATTTTCTTTTCTCATCTTTTATTACCCCCTATTTTTATTCCCAAATTTGATTGTTTTTATTTTTCTTTATTATCTATTTCCTTTTTATATAAGTATTATGGATTTGTGTCATATATTTTGATCATGTTTAAACCTCCCCAACTCCACTGAGATTTACCATCATTCTATACTCACCCACATTTATGTCCTTTTAATTATTTTAACTCACAAAGCTCAGAGTATGGTGCCCATATGATCTTGGGTGTGTGACCATCCACTATGTCATTGTCAACCTATTAGAGGGCACACTTTAAAGGAAGCTGATTCAAAGTGTCCTAGTAGTTATCAGATGTCAATAGCATCTTAGGCGTTACTATTTCCTCTGGATCCAGACAGTTTCCTTTCTGATAAGCCTCTGCCTTTTAGCAGTTGCTGGTTCCTTGGAAATCTGAGTGTGTCTGCACCCAGGATACTCATCTGAATGTAGCTTTATCATTGGACCCTATCAACAGTGGATTTTTGGATTTTTAAACTGCAATTAACTGTAAAGCATTTAGAAAATATTAAATCCCTATTAATGACAATATAAATTTTAACTTTTACCACAATGTCCCAGTTGATTATCTGCAATTGAAACAATTGATGTTCATTGAGATCTAGGAAACTTCTTCTTAGAGAGACACACTTTAACATTACTTATGAAAGTGAGTTGATAATGTCTATGCAGTACATTGTTTGACTTGCTAAGAGAAAAAATAGTCCAACTTGTTTCACAAGTGGCTTCTGGACCTGATGTGTATTGACCCAGAACCATGACAGAATGACCTTCAGCGACATGGCTGTGGGGATCTTCTTCCTCTTCCAGACTGTACTGGGAATGCTGGGGAACTCAGTCTTGCTTTGTTGTTTTATCATTGCTGACTTCTCTGGAATCAGGGCAAAGAAGCCCACAGACCTGATTGTCAAACACCTCGCCTCAGCCAACTTTATAGTTCTCTTCAGAGGAGTCCAACAGACAATGGCTGCTTTTAGTCAGGGTTACTATCTAGATTTTGTTTCATGTAAACTCGCCTTATACTTTCATAGAGTGGCTAGAGGAGTATCCCTTGGCTCCACATCCCTGCTAAGTGTCTTTCAGGCCATCATCATAAGTCCCAGTGATTCCAAGTTGGCACAGCTCAAGGTCAGAACCCCTAGGATCATTGGTCCTTCCCTGGGCCTGTGCTGGGCCTCCCAGCTGTTGTTATATGTCTTCATTCCTGTATATGCAAGTGACATATGGGGTGGAAGAAATGTTACTGGGATAAAAAATCTTGAATACTGTGTTTTTATGAATCCTGGGAGACTAATCAGCACACTAACTGTAATCCTGTACACATGCAATGATTTCATGTTTTTGGGAACGATGATATGGTCCAGTGGTTACATGGTGTTTATCCTGCTAAACCACAAGCAAAAGGTCAAACACATCCATGGATCGCTGTCTCCTAGATCATTGCCTGAGACCAGAGCGACCCAAAGCATTCTCACCCTAGTGAGCAGCTTTGTGCTCTTCTATATAACCTCTATTGTCTTTTCATCTTGCCTGTCTCTCCTAGATATAACCACTAGGTTGCTGTACAGTACTTCTGTGGCTATGTCAGCATGCTTCCCAGCATTCTGCCCCTTTCTGCTCATCAGACACTACACCTCCCTTTTTAGGCTCTGCTGTACCTCTTCTTACTAGACAACACTCTGTGCTTTTGCATTCTGAGAGTTCTAAAAGCCCTGGTGTCTGCATCCCTCTTTCCATTTCTTCTATGAAGTTCTCTTTTGTGTACACACTATCAACATGAACCTTCACTGTAGCTGCAGAATATCTACAAATGTTCTTCCAAATACTGATTGTAATTTAGCCTGGGACACAGGCAATCAATGCTGTATTTTGTGAGTGCTGAAACAATAACCACTCATTATTTCCATGGAGAATATCACAGTGGGTGTGATAATTAAGCTGTGGGGATATGTGAATTACAGAGATGTAGGTGAGCTTCTGTGAGAATGGGATGCCAAACAGTATTCCACTTTCCATCCAAAAGTTAACCCGTGCAGATCTGCATCTAGATCTGCCTCCTAAACTGTAAGTCAGTGTTGCTGGATGTGAGTAGAAAAGACCAAGTTTAAAAAGATGAACATTTTCAGAACAATTCTGGGATGGTAGTGAATGCATGCAAGTTTTCGGCGCTGAAGAGAATGTAGACTCACTCTAAGTGGTATTTCTTAAATCTAAAATATATTTACAGGACCGGAGAGATTATCCATGGGACACACACATATTTTTAAAAGTTAGAGTTTCATAAATTTTCAAATGGCAGTGTTTAGAATTGAGCTATAGAAACTGAATGCAAAATAATAAGCCCTAGCGACATTTGGTTAGGTAAGCATACAATTGACAGTTTAAGTTAGGTTTAATGACAAGTTGGAGATTACAAGTAGATTAGTGGGTATCACATACTTCGTTATCCCTATTCTTGGGAGAGAGAAGTTGAAAGATTATGTATTTGAGTCCAGCCTAGGTGATATAGTGAAACTTGAAACCAAAAAAACAAACAAAACAAAACAAAAACAAACCAAAGTTGGGATTTTGTGGAGTCTGATCTGAGGACAAACAGGATACATAATTTAAAGAAAACATTTAAACCAATTATGGTGCTATAAAGTGTCTCTGGGGAAGTAATATCACTAGTTTTATGTTAAGATTTTTGTTGTTATTGACCATTAACTTCCAAAATTAACTGAAGTAAAACATTAACCTGCTCTGAAGACAAGAGAATTCTGTTTGCACTTCCCAAGGGCCCAGAATGCAGCATGGTTGTTTCCAAGGCCCCCAGCACATTCCACATAAATTGTACTTTCAGGCTCAGTCAAATATTCCAGCTTTTTAATCACCCCTTCCTCTCTCCCCATTTATTTAAAGTACATAATATCAAGTGTAAGAGATTAAATCATCAATGCACAATCCCTTTTTAATGTAAATTTATATTTCACTTTTTGTATGTCTTTGTGTCATATGGGAAATGATCCACAATTATCATGTTTCCAGTTTTGAAAAGTGAGTTTATTAAGCACACACCCAGGAGCACTGAAAGAACAAATCCGTAAATAGCTGGAAAGCTGTAACGCTCAAGGTAAGACAGGTGCTCACAGCATCCAGCATTGACCTGTCCAGCAGGTCCAGTTATTCGTGGGTCTCGGGCCAGGAAACACCTGAAAGCCAAGGGGGCGAGAAAGGAAGGAAGCCTTGCACATATAATGAATGACAAGAGTCAGTCTGAGTCCCGTCAAGGCTCTGTTTATTAAAATGAGTGCTGAAGCTTATATAGGGAGAGCTCCAGGTGGGGGAAGGGAGCAGGGAAAGCAAGGAGAGAAGAGTGGAGATTCCTAAGGGAGGGTTAAGGTGAGGTCACTTTGGTCCCAGGCCCTGCAGCTGGCTGATTAGCATCTGTTTAGAAAGTTTATCTAGTCGTAAATCCCGAGGTCGCCGGTACCAGGCCCCTGCTGTGGGCTAATTAGCACATGTTTCAGGAGGTTTTACCTAATGGTAAATCCTGTACCAGGTCCCTACATTTACGAAGCTTGATAAATCAGGGAAAGTAACACAGCTGCCCGGAATCTGTCTCTAACACAGCATACCCTGACATAGACGACCCATGAAACATAAGAATCAGTGGGAAGAGGGGAATGGTGGGGCAGGAGAACATGGAGGAGTGTTAAGGAGGAGAAGCTACCCTCAGGATGTAATATATGAGAGAAGAATTCAAAAAATGTTTTTGGTAAATAAGTCAGACATACACATTGGAAAAAGAAATCCATTAATGAATACTGCTGATCTGGATATCAGGGTGTATAGTTATCCAACCTGATCCATATTTGTCACCTTGTGCAAAACTCAAGCCCAAATGGATCAAAGGCCTCAACATAAAATGAAACACTGAACTTGACAGAAGAGAAACTAGGGAATAATATTAAATGCATCAGCACTAGAGACAAGATCCTAAACAGAACACTGATATTACAGATACTAGGACTGACAATTAAAAAAATGGAATGTCATAAATTCAAAAAGTATCTATACAGCAAAGGACAACTTCAATAGGACAAATGTCATCCTACAGATGGAAACGATTTTCATCGATAGAGGACTGATATCCAAAATATGAATAGAACTCAAGAAACTAGACATCAATGGCCAGTCCTGCCCCACCAGGAACTTAGGTCACCTCTGAAGAGATGTCCTGTAACAGAGGAAAGGTAATTGTACCACTTGCCTGTTTCCCAGCCTTCTTCTTACCTGGAGACAATCAGATGCAGGGGGGAGTCAAGTCAAGCAAGAACTCGTTTATTATTAGGCAGTAAGCCTCTTTTATAGCAAAAACCTCAGAACCCTAGGAGAGGGTGAAGGAACCAACCAATTGTTTTGAAGGTCACCCATACTCATTTTCTTGTTTTCAAGTTGTTTATGCACTGACATCATCTCCTGATCTTTATATCTTGTCTCAGCTTAAGCAATTTGAGCTAAGTTCCTCTGGGCACCATTTGTATCTAATCTCTGTGTGAACAATTTAGGAGGCTAACTTCCCCTCAGCACCATCTTTGTAGCTCATGTATGCCCCAAAGATTCCCCCTTTTTGTTTTTTAAAATAAATCCACCTTATTTTAAAGCTCAGGATTAGGGCACCTCTTTACGAAGTTTACCCATTTGGCACCCCCTCCTTTTTTTTTCATGTCAAACCTAACATTTATTGAGAACACAGGAAATCAGTTGGCAGGTCAGCCCTACTTCAGTTCAGGAAACTGAGGCCTGGCTCAGTGGTGTGTGGCCAGCCCTGAAGTCATACTACTCCCAGTGAGAAACCAGATCTGGGAGAAGTGCTGTCGACCTTCCAGGTCTAACTGAGGTCTCTGATGGAGGAATGTCTGAAGGCCAGTGCCCCAGCCTGGATTTTAAGGGTCCTCAGGTGTTTATGGGGGGAAAGGAACTGAGCTCAGGCAACAGCTCAGGATGGGTGTCCAGATAAGTCAGGTGACTCTGCTTCAGGGCAATGGCCTAAGCTGAGTGCTTGTACTTTTCAGAGTCACACTGGCAGATGAAATACTTGCTCTTGATATCCCAGAATCAGTCACCATAGTCAAACTCCAGCTCTTCCCCAGTCTGGATGTCCCTGGAACTGAAGAAGGTAATGCGTGGAGACTGTAGGTCTTGGTGCAGCATGAAGACCCAGACAGGGATGATGTTGGGGTCACATAGGTGGTTGATGAAGCG